>VYZS01019758.1:477-16947 GCA_013400695.1 Neodrepanis coruscans | reverse complement strand
ATAACTCACTCTTCCTTCAGTATTTTGGAACACTGATGGGAATGCCATATTGATTTATACCATTAATTCTTCTGTCCACCCAATGAACTTCACATGTGATCTTCTGTAACATTTGCTGTCCCAATACCTGTTTCTTCTGAGATCTCTCTTTTTGAGGAAGGTTTATTTCTAGCTTGACAACTTCTGCTTCTTTTGCCTATAGCTTATAAACACTGCTGGGGATGATCTTTAGCTTTCCTTCAACCTTTTAGAGCCTTCCCACAAACAAGGGCAAAGCCTTTCCAAGTCCTCTGTGTCTCTTTCCCCCCTCTTCAACAAAGAATAAGAATTAAAGCTGCATCGGCTAAACTGGCCAGCAGCACTCATCAAAAATATAAATGTCCTGATACTTTGCAGGTAATGAAGAAAGAGATAATGATGCAAATAATTCTCCCACGACTGTTGTTGGCAGTTTGTTTACATCCATCTATCTCCAGCTTGTCATGTTGCCATTAGTGCTGCTCATAATACAGATGTTAACAAGGGCAAAAGGGCGATCTGTGAGTCCCCTGTAGTCACCTGTGATGCCGTCAGCCTTCAAGTCAGCTGTCAGATGGAGTTTACTGCAGGCATAGTGACCAGTCTGGCATACAGACAGAGGGAGGGAGGGCTGAGGAGGAAAAGTGTGATGACAGAAGCTAAAGGAAGCGAATGAGAATTTACCATGCCTGGACTAAGGAATTCTGTGTTTTCCTTTGCCTGCCATGTGTTTACCCCAGTGTGGGACTTAACCTGGATGATTCAGGGTCCAACCCAGCTAAATGGTGCTGAGCCAAACTTCGTATGTCAACTTGGGATAGGAGATAGGGCTATTTAAACCCCAGGATGATTCTAGCAGTGCAAGGATTGGCTCTTCCCATCTGTAGACCTCTCTTAGATCTTGTAGAAGAAGTGAAGGAGACATGGATGTCAGGTTTGTCCCAGAACTCCCCAAACAGTCCACAATTGCTAGTATAGAAGCAGAACCTGTGGTAACACCACAATGACACCTCCATAAAACAGTGGCCCAGTACAGTCTGATGGTACCAACGTCACTATGTTGCCCAGCAAGTCTGTAGAGCTCAGACCATCTTAGATCTGTCTCCACGACAGGCAGGATTATGGACGTATTGTTGTCTCCTGGACTTAAACTATGTATCAGTCTCTCTTTTCCTTGGCTTTTAAATGTGCATGGTGTCTGTCTTTCAGGCCTGTGCTATCTGGACAGTTGGGACATTGCTCCTTTTATCAGAAGGGTTGACTCTGTATGTTAAAGTAACTCATTCTGAAATCTCTCATTTGGAGCTGAAACTGAGAAAGGGCAATTGAGACACAGTCTAGAATTTTCCAAAAGTGTTTGTATCCTGGCTTTTTGTTCAACAAACTAAAAAGGAAGCCCAGGTTTTTGTTTTGAATACATTATGCTGTAGTCAATTTTATTTTTGTCTTACCTCTGTCAACGGAACTTGGTACAAGTGATTTCAGTTGACCGCTGGAAATGACAGGAAGGGAAAGGGGTGTGGGAACACACAGAGATATGGATATAATGGAGCAGAGCATGGTGCTGAGTGAGAAATTCCACCTTTCACTGTGGGGAGAGGGGAGGAGGGGAATGCTGCTTCACAAACAGAGGATGTGCCTGTTTTCACTATATGCAAATACACAACATGCTTTTGGCAAGAGGAAAACTAAACATTTCTCCAAGTTTGGATTACACTAGAAGTATACATTACACCTCCCCAGAAATGCGTGCACTGATGTGGTTCAACAGACATACACAGATAGTCCTTTGGTAATCGTTTAGTGTACTAGATCTTGCATTAAAATCCTGGCAGAGGTCACAGGCAAAAATTAACTTGCTCAGCTTACCATAGTCATTATTCTATATCAATTCTGGCTGAGACTACAAGTGAAAATGAATCTACAGTTGTCCTTCTCATCATTTCTCCATACCATCAAACTGACAAGCCATTTGGAACGATTTATTGTGATTGGTATCCATTGCTGCAAAACTACTGAGGAGAGAAGCAGTGAGGGATATTATGGATCATGATTATGATGGTCTTGGATGAGCTGAGATATCTACACATGCTCTTGAAGTGGGACACAACCACAAGTGGCCCCATGAGAAAAGAAATCAGGGTGGAGGTTTAGTAAGAGTGATGCGAGAAACAAAAAATGGTGTTGGAGAAGATGCTGGGTGTATGAGGGAGCTGTGCTTTGGTCAGCACCTCAGGAAAAAAACATTTGCAGCATCTGGCTTAGCAGTGCATGCTCAAGGGTTGCACATTCTTTGACTTTAACGATCCTTTTACCCACCTGCTGAACAGTCACCTGATGTCACCTGAATGTGTCATGAGTAGTGCTGGTTTTTTCACAAGCAGAGTACTGAAACAGCACATCCACGGTGAGGCAGAGTCCTGAATCATATGGCCTGGCTGCAGGATGCCCTTTTGCAAATGGCAGAGGAAAGCAGCCCTTGAAAACAACCCCCTTCCAAGCCTGCTGTTCACTTGGCTTCAGCTTTTGCTATTGCTTGGCTGTAGATTACAGGTTCAGCAGCATGCTAAACAGCCAACATTATGTTTCTGCCAAGGAACAAGGCTCCCGACTACTGAAAACTCCCAGGGGCCCACTGGAGCTGTTGCTAAGCACAAGGGAAACCTGGTTAGCAAAGTCAACTCCATGCTTTTCCAAGTGTGCCTCAAATTTTCTGCTCCACCAGTCCCCCTGCTTTTGGACAGCGGCCTTACAATGCAGAAGGCACTTTCTAACAGGCACAAAGATGCCAGGCCAAGTCTATCTCAGCAAACAATAGCCTTTATGAAGTGTTGCTGCTTTTGGAAGCTGTTATAGCACGTCTCCACAAGGATTTTAAGAAACTGGGTCAAAGTTTCTCCTTTTTCTCTGTCAGCTACTTGAAGACCCAGTAAAATACTGGACAATGGGATCTCATCCAGTGCAAAGCCTGAATCAGCCCTAGTTGACTGGAAAACCCTGGATATGTTGTGCATAAGGTCTCCTCCCTTTGTGCCAGACTACACAACAACATGTTGGGGAAATACATGTCCTAGACAAAGAATATTGGGATCTTTGTTGATGTTCTGCATGAGTTTTGCAATTTCACACAGTGCAGAAGAGCCATCAGAAGCAGTATCCAAAGGGATAACTGGTCTTAAACCTGTCAGGAAAATTAAAGGGCTGTAGACTCCTTCACCAATATATATGCTGTGTTAGTTGTATTATGGAAAGCCATAAATAACGGTATCCTTTTTAGCTACTTTGTTTTCTAGACTGCATCTGGCCCTGCTTTATTTAAACTATTATATATATGGACATATCTATGGAAGAAAACTGCCAGTATTTTGAGCCTTGCTTTCCAAGCAGTGTTCTCGTTTCCTTAATCACTTAGGGCTAGTCTGACTGTCCATAAAAGTGAGAGCTTGGTTCTTTTTTTGGTTTAGCTTTACTGCTAAAAGGCTAACAAAAAATGTGTTCAGGCTGCAGTCCATGGCCATAGTGAACTCTCTCTTAGACCAAAATACGCAGTGAATTACAGCATCCCTTGAACATCTTTGGTAACATCTCTGCAAGATAAGAAATCCTCAGAGAGTAGAAAAATCATGATCATCATTAATTAAGGCTCATTGGGAAAGTCTTGATTTTCTAGAGCAGAGGCTTGAAATTTTACCAGATGAATGTGACCAGGAACAGTTTCAACTTCATTCTCATGCAAACTCAACTGGAAATGATTACAGCCAAATAATAGCATTAAAGTGGAAGGAAATTACTGCATTGATTGCTTGACCCGAAGAACAATAATGGTCCTCGTCTATTACAACTGATTTTCCATAACATTAGTGTTACACAGAAAAGTTCAGATTAAATTCAGGAAGCTGAAAAATAAGACTGAGAATTTACTCACTGCCATGGTGAGGCCTCCAGTCCCTTTGCACAAGAACAATCCGTGTGAACAAAGGTGGCCATGTCTTTGCAACAAGCAAAAATGTTATCCACATCTCCCAGATATGTGTGTGTGTGTGTGTGTGTGTGTGTCTGTCTGTCTGTCTGTCTGTCTGTGTCTGTGTCTGCGTCTGTGTCTGTTCAACAAATAGAATCTTCGGCCAGTTGCTGGGATATGAATAAGGAAAAGGTCTCCTGCAGGAAGCCAACCTTCAGCTGTTGAAGATGCTGCAGAAAAGAATCAAAATCATCTTTTGGTCCCTTCAGAACAAGAGTAAAAATCAACTCAAGTTTTGTTCCTGAAAGAGGCATTTTAGAGGGAATTGCTTTACACAGGAGCTGTTCTGTGCAAGATCTTGGTTTGCATTTTGTTGTGACCCGCAGGGATGCAATCCTCTGGGATATGTCCCGTGGTGTTATTCCTAGATTAGTCCAGACCTACTTTCAGGGAAATGTGCCCCAACAGAATGGACCTAAAGACAAGCAGGAGCAAAAGAATTCAGCTCCCAAGTAAAATATAATTACTGCTACTTTCCCCCTCCATATTCTTCAGTGAGTGTTGATAATTCAAACACCCAGTGTCCCAGCAGCTGGCACAGCAATTTATGTCTTCAGTCCTTGTCTTCCCTAACACTGGCATTGCTTTCCCCTCCTGTCTCCAGTATCCTCAGAGGAAATTGTGTAAAGGGCCAGTTTTAGCTTCATAACTACATAGAAATCACTACTAAGCAACAGCACTGCTCATTTGTATGAATGAAGGGCAGGGGAGTGTTGGTCACATCCCAAAGACTAAGCAGGACTGCTTGGTGCCCTGAAGGGAAACAAATTGTTGATTAAAATCCAGTTCCTGTTTGGCAGGCAGAAACTATAAACATGATGATAAGGACAACTCCTGGGTGACAGTCTCAGCCAAGGAAAGATTACTCCAGAAAAGACCTTTTTTTTATTCCTGGAAAAAATATTGGCTTGCCACTGGCTAGATAGTTTTGCTGTGTGTATTGAATGTAAGGTTTTTACCCTGAGAAGACCTGCCCCATGGTGAAGACGAGATTCATCCCAGGACCAGTGTCAGGCTGGGCTCCTTGGGAGACCAACTCCACAGTTTAATCTTGCAGTATGCAGCTTTTTCCCTGTTTAGACTCTCCTCTTTAATTCATCATTATAATGTTCCTTACCTAATGAGGAGTTAGAGGATAAATACACTGAAGAAGTCCATCAGTGCCGGGTTATCTGAGCATGTCTGCTGCAGATGCCCCACAGTCCTGTCAGGAAATTAACCTCTAGCTTGCCCACTTTTGTACCCACAAGCATGAGTTGGCCATAACTACCATCAAACTGTACACTTCAGTACATCAGCAACATATGTTCTGTGGGACAGTCCTTTGCTGTGCCCCATAGCTGCAGTGATCTGAAACTGCTTTTCATCCATCAGCTGTGGCTCTGCTGAGAAAACACGCTCTGCCTATGGGTTTGTATATAATCTGGGGATCTGGAGCAAGATGCTTCAGATCAGAAAGGCTTCAAGGAGCTCCAAGGCATGCAGGTTTCTGGTCCCTGTGTGCACTCTGCCCATATCCCTTCTTGGCAGGGCAGTGGGGACAGACAACTTCTGTGGTGCTCAGAAGCTGTTTGTGATGCACTGCATCTCTCCATACTTGTTCTTGCTTGCAGCAAATAAAGGGTGAGCATTCATAACTGTGCTGGCACACAGGTCTTGGGGAAATCATTAATAACAAGCTGATGGACTTCTTTGGGTAAATAATTTTTGCTGCTACTCTGGGTTTTATTCCTCCCTTTTTAAAGCGCAAGTCTGTGGTGCTGTGTGCACCAGCAGATTGCAGGGGTGGATCCCGACAGCTGGTGTGCTTCAGATCTCATGTGCCAACTGCATACCTCGAGTCCCCACGTGCCACACAGCCCCCTCCTCCCTGGTCTCCCTGCCACTGATTCCTGCTCGAGCTGTTATTTGTGTCTTCAGTGCACAGCTGGTCGGTTTTGAACAGAGGGGTGGGAGGAGAGGATGGAAGGGGCAGTGTAGCTGCAGAGCTGGCAGTCCATCACCTCTCCAGAATGCATGGCCCAAGTGAAAATAGGGAAATTAATAAGACATACAGTGTTGAGAACTGCTCCTTTTTTTCTGGGCATTGTTTGTCATGGGAAGCATCTTCTTCTCAGCCTCCCATGGGCAGCTCATAGAACAAATCCTGCAATCCAAGAGTTTCATTCTTCTGCCATGTCAGTGCGACAAGGCCACATGTGTCGGGATGCGTGCAACTGGATTGCATATCCCTAAGGAGAACACATGTGACTTCCAGAACTGACTGGAGTTTTGTCGGGCAAACACAACACATGGCAGGTGGGGATGTTTTTAATTTGCAACAGTGGGTTGACTGACCCATGTCTATGCCTCTTTCATTCACCTACTTGAGAATGCTGGCATGAAGGATGCAGCAGGGTGGTACTTACATCTAAATGTGACTACCCAGAATCCTCTCTTGTGCTGGGATATGCTCAGCTTTTGGAAAATGAAGTTTTGTTTCTACAAGTAAAATAAATATCATGAGACTTCATTGACCAGTAACACACTGAATTACAAGACAGTTGTATCCTCAGGGTAGCCCATAAGCTGAAATATGCTTCCATAAAATGCTCATCCTTTACAATTAAAATACAAAATGGTACAAGCCAAATGACTATCCACAAACAATTTGTGAACACATATGCACAAATGCTTATGGATTTATTACTGAAACAAGTGAAAAACAGAAGCAGCATGCAAAGCTCCCAGAAAAACCCAGAATCAACACTTTTTATTCAGTTTCAAGTTTTCTTGACAGCGTGATTTCTCATTATAGCACCCTCCCTCTTCCATGCTGAGCTTCTGGGAATGTTGGCTGATCCTTCTGTGCCACCACCTTTATCTTGCATTTATGTGGGGTCCCAAACTACTGCCCACAAAACTCAGGGAGAAATCTGGGTGTGGAGGAACTCACTGCACACTTGAGAGGCTGCTGGATCCCACCCCAGAGCACATAAACAACAATCCATGAATCAACAAGGATGTTCCCCAAGACCATGTAAAATCCTGAAATGTTCACATTATCATCTCCATGCAGTTGGGTGAGAACTTCAGTGTGGAACACAAAGGCAGAAATTTCAACCCTTATCTGTAGCAACACTTTTGAAGAAAGAAACCACTGGGAGAGAAAGAGAGAAGCAAGGGGAAAAGAGCGGGCAACATAGTAGAAATGGAAGGGGAGTGGCTTGGTTTGGAAGCTAGGGGGTGTTACCAATTGACGAGAGATCTAATAGAGTAACAGCAACCAAAAGATTTTATTTAACAAACAGTAAAACCCGACAATAATTGCAAAGAAAGAACAAACTATGCTCCTCCAGGCTGACTGCTGGCCTGGTGGAGCAAGGGAAGGAAAAGAGATTGGCCCGTGGATGGCGCTGGTCCCACTCTGGAGCTGCTAAAAAATAAACAGAATGAAAGGAAACCCTGGGGGACCCCAAGGGAAAGAGATACCACTGCTAGGAGCTGCACAGTCCTCAGGGCTGCACTGTCTCTGCTGTGGACCCAGCCGTGTTGCTGCCCAGGCCTGAGGGAGAGAAATGAGCTGGGACAAAAGCTGTGCTGCAAAAGGAGGCAGGATTTCTGTGCCTCCTGCTTTTGTAAGGTTCCTGTTCTCGTGTTTTTCTCAGGGCACCCTTCTGGGGCAGGTCGCCTCCTCATTGGATGATGGCACTGGGCACTCTCTCCTCCCTGACACTTCACCACAAGGCAATATGGTGGCATTCCCACCCAAATACCTTGTGGCTGCAGCCTGCCAAGAGAAGGAGCTGCCGCTGCCACCCTGTGAACCCCGTGGGGTGCCCTGGGGGCCCAAGACCACCAGCAACACCGTGCTCTGCCACCCTGGGTCCCCTCTGCACAGTGGCACCAGCCCGGGAGTTGGCCTCAATCCACGTGCCAGCCGTGGCCACTGCAGGGGCGGCCCCATCCGCCAAATACCTCACTGCCACCACGCACCCCAGCGCCAGCAGGAACCAGCAGGGCTGCCCGGCCGCTGCACTGCTGGGGGCCAACACGTGTGTGTGGGCAGGGATCGGTGAGAACTGCCGTGCACCCCGGTGCCAGCAGAACCAGCAGGGGGCTGCTGGCACCCTGCAGCCACCTGCGGTCACTGTTGCTACTGCCCTGGCCCCGGATGGGCCAGGAGCCACTGAGGAGTGACTCCATCCTCACCCGGTGCACTCCACGGAGCTGTGGGCTGAGCCGCACTCCCGTGGGGCTTCAGAAGACTGGGTGAGGGCGGCTCTGTGCCCAGCTGGTGCACTCCGTGGAGGTGTGGGGAAAACCGCACTGCTGGGACCAACGGGGGCTGCCCCACACCCCGGTGCTGCCCTGCCACCCAGGCTCCTGGCCAGGTGGTGCAGAGCTTGTGTCGCCGCTTGGCAGCCACTGTTGCCACTCCCCACCCCCTAAGGCTGCGGGGTGGCCAAGGGCCAGGGCTGGTTGTGAAAGCGCATCGGCCCAATGGGCACCAATGGGCAGACCCTGCTGCCACGTAGCAAACTGATGGGAATAATCTGCTTTGCTTTCTTACAAAAAAAAAAAAGTTTCGAAAACCCTTCCTCCCTCCCTTCCTCCTAGGAAACCCCTTGTTTCTCAACCCACAACAGGGAGCAACCTAGGACTTCCTTAATGGAACTGAACATGGATAATACTGAACACCCTGACTGTGAAAGTCTGACATTTAATAATCACATGAGTCGATAGTCATTGCCATGATGTAGCTGACAGACATGCCCACCAACCCTGGTGTTGAGTCCCTGAAGATACCAAGCGGTAGTGTACCACCAAGCCTGAACTGTTCTCTCTTCTTTGTACAGCTGCTGCGCAGGAAAGCACCACCTCTATGTTCCTCTCCCACTTTGATAATGTGTTTGCATATGCAGGTCTTGTCTACTTTGAGCCATTTTTCCAAGCAAATGTCTTGGGGCAGGAGACCTTGGGAAAAAGAAAAGTGGAAGCTTGTGAAAATTGCCCATCATCCGCATCCTTATGTAATGGTTGCAATGATGGGTAACAGAGGTCCATCCCCCACTCGTCACCCCAGGCAGACAGGAGATTGATGGCTGTATTTGAGTTTGCTGTTTCTGCCCTACTGCCCCCCACACCTCAGTAACTCTCCTTATTTTTATACTAAAATGCTGGCAAATACATAAATATCTCCTGTCAGCAGGAAGCCGTGTCCATTCATTCACTGCTCTCCCTTCCTCATCCCCTGCCCTGTGCTGATTTCATGGGCCCTGGGGGAGGAGCTGGGACTCACAACTCATAAATATCCCATCATGTCAGGCAAATGCTTTTACATCGTTCAAAAAGAAAACCTCCTTTCCCAAAATGAATAAGAGGTTGTAAAGAGAGTTCAGGGCTAAGAGACAGTGGGGACACTGATAAATCATTGTGCATTAGAAATCAGGATGGGGGATTTGTGGGGATTTGGAAACTCTGGATCAGTTCCTAAAGGAGGCAACACAGAGAAGTTCATGCACACGAGAATAACAACACTCTTTTGCCTTTTCTACTCTCAACAGCTGAAATATTTGTTGAAAACATGTGTGGCCAGTGAAGAGTGATTGTGTAAAATACAGGATTCAGTGGGAAGTGAGGAATGAGTGGTTTGGAAGGCACATGGCTTTGGAGAGATAGAGAGGGTCCTGACAGAGGGCTGGCATGAACATCTGCCTTCCATGTGCCAAGTTTAGCACATGGCCTAGTGAATGTATGACCAATATTGTCATAAAAAGAAGTCATTAGAGGTTTTACAGTTTTGAAAAAAGCTTTGCCAGTCTCCCAGATTTGGTCATATCTTTCTCATCATCTTTACTACTGCTTTGTACACTTCTGCTCTTCTGTCTTCACCTCCAGCCCTCTTCTAAGCTAGATGAGCTCATGGTAGCATTAAAAATATGGTTGTTTTCTCACAGAATGGAGAGACACCAGACAGCTGTATAGGTCTGATCTGACACCATAACATGGAAAACTCAGTCCCTGAGAAGAAAAGAAGGAGTAAAAGATGGTTGGCTGACTTCAGAGGGAAGCAGGATGGCCATTTGGGCTTGGTAGTTGGTAGCAATGAGAACAGGTAGCTCTGTAAGCCTCAACCATGTCTAGTTTTTTTTACAAGAGTGGATAAAAGCATTACAAGGTGAGTTGGATATTTCTCTGTGAAGAGGACTTGAAACCACTTCCTTTCTTCCTTTCTTTCTCCCACCTCTTCTATTGCAGCAGTTGAAAGAGAACCCTGGATAGAAAACTGTGTGTTACGAAGCAACCTCGTGTATTGCCTAAAGCAATCAGCCAGCAGCTTCCTTTTGTGAGAAGAAAAGTGGATTTTTTCTTTTTCTCCCACATGTAATCATCTCTTTCAGTGCTTTCTTTTCCATTTTGAGCTGTCCCCTTCCTTGCCTCCTGAAGAAGCATGTGTATCACAGAAGTCACAATTAATGGAGAGGGAAGGGTGAAAATCCCAGGCTCCCACTGAGGAGCAGGAGAGAGGGAGGCAGGGCTGACATGCTCCACTTCATGGCACTTTACATTGAAGGAGTTAAGGCCCATCCTTAAGTACCCTTTTGCTTTAGCAGGAAAAACAGTCTTGGGAATAACACATTAGTTTCAACTCCCTATTCTCAGTGGTTCTTCCTTCTCACAGTCTAACTCTGGCTTTGCTCCTTGCAAAGCTGCTGCTTCTCTTAGTGCTCATCCTGTGGGTGCACTCAAAGGCTGGAACCAGGATTTAAGGCCTCTACAGTCTTAGGCACAGAACAAGTAGAACAAAGAAGATTGCCTTTGCCCCAGAGATTCTAGCAGTGAGAGCTGAGTTATAGCTGGCAGTTGTGAACTCCAGCTGTCCTACCAGGATTATGCCATGGGAAACCATTCTTTATCGTTCAAGTGTTGGAAGATGATGCCTGGGATGAGTGAAAAGTGAAGAACAATATATTTTTCCTCCCTGGAACCCCTTATTTATGTCAATCCTTCAACAAAGTTGGATGACAGACAAGCTTCCTTTTCTCAGGAGTAAAGCTTGCGGCTGTCCCCTCACTCCTTGGTACCTCCAGACCTCACTCAGTCCACTTACTGAGGCCAGAAGCTATCCCACGGGTCTTCTTTTGTCATGTGCAAGGATCATGTATTCCCAGAGACAGGCAGGCAGTAGCTTTTGTTTAATGTGTGATCTTGCACATGGGCATTAACAAAGTGAATGTGAGCATGAGTTTGTTAAGACTTCAGAAAAATAAACCCAGATGGCATTAGATAAACTGTGTTGGAGGGAGGTTAAGCATGACTTATCTACACTCCCTACAGTGAGCAGTGGGAGGACCGGAAACAAAGCTCAGGAATCCTGCTCCCTCTTTGTCTCTCTCATTTTGCTAGTAGCACTTCTGCCTTTTTTGTGAATGTCGTGCCTCAACCCCACTGGGGGAAGATGGAAAGAAATACATTTGCTATATTAAGAGTCCCTTTGTCTTGAGCAGGGAATTAGAGATAAGAGTATCCCTGAGCAGTGTCTATGCTATTTCTCTGTTTTCTTTTGTGGGGGGACTTGAGGGTGGGGAACTGGGGAGGAGTAGATGAGAATATTGTTCTATTTTTCAAGCAAGCTTGGGGGGTGTGTTGGAAAACAGACCATTCTCCCTTCATTGAGAAATTTGGTCATGAAGGGCTGACTGCCCTTCTTCCCTAAATGTATATGGTGCCCTCAGGGAGTGTCTGGTTTTGATTAGATAGTGTCTTGTGGAGTGTTCTTGATTCTGGACTACATGACTGTGAAAAGAAAGTGTGTGACTTCTTCCCTCCCCTGTGAACCATGAATGAATAGCACCTCTGCCCAGGCAGGAAAGAGGGGCCCTCAGGCCAGATGGGAATGTGCATTTATTATAAAGCAATGAAGTAGTAAAGATGCCAAGAGACAGAAAGGATTTCTTTGTTTTGTTTCGCTTTTTCAGTTCTGCCATTCACCCCTTAAAATGGAAGAATATTGCAGGTTTATGGAATGTTCCCAGACCAGCAGGTTGTCTAGGAAGAGATGATTTCTGGAGAGAGTATTATGCATTAGGGCTCATTTTGGAACTGCAGGAGGAACATGGGGTCCTAGAGAAGGAATCCTGCATTTCCCATTCATGGCTCCTGCTTAGATGCAGGGGGAAACCTGCTCCTCTGAAACTGGGGGTACTGCAAACAACAGCAAGGAAAAGCCCCCAGCAGGGATTCCATGCTCAGCCTCATTCTAGCCACTCACAGAACTAAAAGAGTCAAGCCCTGGGCTGGCAGATATCTCCCCAAGAGTGGTCATTGGAATCTCTGCTTGGGACTGGAGAAAATCACACTCTGCTTTTTCCATGCCTTGTGCCACCAATAGAGGTTGTGCAATTGGGAAGATAACAGGATCCCTTGCCTTTGCACTCTCTGCAGCTTAGGTGATGAGTAAACATTTGTTTTTACTGGGAATAGAGAGCAAACACAACTGAGAAATAAGCAGGAATTTGCATGTGCAGTTAGATGCCATATTTACAAGGTCATGTTATTAATTAAGATGGTGTTTCCGTAATGCCTTAGCTACATGTTGATAAACAAGACTCCGTTTGTTGACCTAGAGACACCGTTTCAACGCAGTCCCTTTTTATTCAAGGGATTCAAGATTGTAAGAAAGATGGGGGAATGAAGGACAAGGAAGGGCGCTTTCTCACTTTCCTATACACAGACACATATACCCTTTTTTCTCCTTCTGTGGGAAACAAAGGTTTTCTCTGTGTGGCTTCATATCTATGTATGTTCCTATTAGATAAATTCACCTTGAGGAATTTTTGCACAGAGTAGAACTGACACTCATTAGCTGAGTGTGAGGGTCTAGGAGTTATATCTCCACGGACACCCTGAGGGAGGACACTCTCTCTAAAATGAAGTTCTCCTCTTTTAGGGGATTTTTGCAAGTCCTAGTTAAGCACATGAAGGCCTGACTCCTGTATAGAGACTGTGGAGCAGATAATGCAGCTGAAGCACTGTTTATTCATCAGCAGGAAAGAATCTAATTGTTTGTTGATCTGGTGACTGTCATGATGACTATGTAAATGCATTTTCCCCTCTCTCTCCCAAAGTTCTGTGCCCTTTGATAGTCCCTAAGGACTTTTCTTATTTAAGTGCAGCTGCTCTTCGTTTGCTTGAGTCATTGAACTGGGTGACAAGGTGAGAGAAAAAGAATGTGAGAGTAAAAACTATCAATGCAAAAGAGGAGGCCTCAGCCCTCTGAAAGATGCTTGTTTCTGAACTGCTCACCAAGACCCTTCTGAAGAGATCTAGTGCAGATGAGATGTTGACCAGTAATTTCCCTTGACACCTGTCTCAGGCTGCTGCAAGATACATGAGGGCTCAGTGGGTTTCCCAGGAGGTGCGGACTTCTGCTGCCAGACTGAGACCTTTTCCCAGTGAACTCTGCAAACCAGGGGGATCATGCACTCACCATTTCTTCCAAGAGAGGAACAGGGGAGAATCAAATGAGGTAAGCACTCAACAGAGTCAGCACAAATGTGTTCTCAGCTCAGAGTGTGGATAACCTATGGGAAAAGCCTTCCCACGGGAAATTCTGAATATTTAAAGTTTGTGTAGATTCAGGGAGGAAACAAGCATGTTCATGGAAGAGGAGTCTACCTGTGTTATTAACTAGGAAGACATTATATTTCTGGCTCAATACAACCCTGAACCGCAGAAATGGAGGATGGGAGCTTATTCAGATAGGTATAAATCCAGACCAAATCCTTTATTCATTTCTACATTCTCTTCAAAGGCTGGAAGCACTGAATGAGCCCAGCACCATGGACAAGTGTTCAGCATTTGCAGGAGCTCAAAATTGAAAATGCCTCAAGCCTATGCTAGTTAGCCATGAGAATCTTTTGCTTCTGGAAATCAGAGTTTTGAGACTTATGAATGGACATAAGAGGTATTTGCAAATACCCAGAGCCTTTATGTGATAAATATTACCTCAAATTAGTTGACCAGATTAAAGAAGACATAGACAGATAGCTGATATTACCCCTGAATGTAGCAGGCAGAACTGGGATCATTAAAACAAATGTCCTCCCAAGATTCCAGTTTTATTTATTATTATCATTATCAGTATTATTATAGTGTCTAAATGTGTCCTGGGCTCCAGGGTACCACAGAGAATGATAACCTTGCCAAAATGGTAATCCATACTACTGGCTAGAAACATGGCTGAGAAGTTGAAGTGAGCAAAGAGAGCAGGCTGCAAGGGAGCTCCTAGAGCCATGCTAAAATAAACACTGCTGTCCCCAGGAGGATGTGTGTCACAGATTTTACCTGCCAGCATTCTGGGCATAATTCAATGTGTTCTCCCTCTTCAGGAAGATATTCTGGTATCCTCTGATCTCTACCAGTATGTGCAGGCCACTTAATGCAAGAAAAAACTAAAGGCAGTGCAGCCTGGATTGCCTTCGTGCACACAGGCACAGGCAAACAGACATCTCAAACCCATCTCCAAATTTACGACTTGCCCTCTATGCATCTTCATGGGGCCTCCTCTCCTGTCAAAGCCTTAATGCAAAATAGAAGGGAAAAGGATAGTGTGGGGAATCTCACAACTCACATCTGTGTTGTCTGCAAGAAACAGCAAGGCAGGTGCTACAGAAAAAGACACTTTCCAATCTAGTTATAATAATGTTGTGTCAATCACCAAAATGCTAAGCTGTATGTAATGATTTCCATATGAAAAACACGCATCCTTTATAATATGAACTTGTGTATCTACTTGTTAATATGCATTTCTATTGATCTATATACATAATTATGTTAGTATAAAACCCTAAAACATATGCCTGCAATCTTATTAAAACAAAGAAACTGACTTGAGGACTGAGCTAATTCAACCTGAAACCTGTGAAGAAGGAAAGAATTTCCCCTTCAGTCCATTTAATTGTACTTGAAAGATGAAAAATTCCCCAAAATACTAAAGGCTAAGTAGAAAAATATGGCAAAATGAGAAAAATTGTTTTCCAGCAGAATATTTGTTCACTCTTTTCCAGTAAACATTGGCTGATACTAAAGCACATCTGATGATATCTGAAAAATTTTGCAAATCTTTCTCCTTAATCCCTGGGCTTCTTGTGGATCATCTATCTTCTGCAGTGCTCCTGCTTTATTAATAGGACTGTCACAATTACAGGGCTGACTGTAGACTTCCTGAGGGACTTTCTCAACAGATTCCTCCGACAAAACCCCGGACGTTTCTCTTTGTCCCTGAGGTGTCACTACCTGGTTCTTGGTCTCTCATTTCTACAGTACATTCCAATTTTCACAGAATCACACAATATGCTGAGTTGGAAGGGATCTAGAAGGGCCATTGAGTCCAACTCTTATCCCTGAACCCATCCCCAAGAGTCCCAGCATGTGCCTGAGACTATCATCCAGACACTTTTTGAGCTCTGTCAGGCTTGGTGTTGTGACAACTTCCTTGGGGAGCCTTTTCCAGTGCCCAACCACNAACTTCCTTGGGGAGCCTGTTCCAGTGCCCAACCACCCTTTGGGTGAAGAATCTTTCTCTAATATTCCAACACATACCTCCCCTGACACAACTTCAGGCCATTCTCTCAAGTTTTGTCACTGGTTACTAGAGAAGAGATACCTGTCTACCTGTCCTCACTCCATCATGAGGAAGTTGTAGACTCTGATGAGATCTTCCCTCAATCTCCTCTTCTCCAGGCTGAACAGACTAAGTGCTCTCAGCTGCTCCTCATATGGCTTCCCCTCAAGGTCCTTAGCCATCAATTGGCCTCCTTTGGACACTCTCTCATGGCTTGATGTCTTTCTTTCTTAAATTGTGCAGACCAAAACTGCACACAATATTCAAGATCAGGCTGCCATACTTACTCGTTTAGAGTTTGTTTTAGCATAGGAATGAGACACTGAATGACAAGAAAAGGAAGTGGAATGTATAAGAAATTTTAAATATGTGCCTATCTAGCCCACATACTGGCCATTCCTATCAGTTACTTGGATGTCCTGGACTATCCTTGTGGTGCTGTCCTTCAAAGCCTGCTTGGTTTGTCTTTCTTAGACATCCTACCTCACCCTCAATCTGATCTTTTTTTAAGATAACCACCTCTGGCTGTAGTTCATGCTTGGTCCAGGCATCTGACTAGCTGAGCAGGGTTGAGTGTAGACATCAAAGGGATTGGTTTCTTCATCATCCCTTGAGACCCCACAGAGTCCTTCCAGATTCACAGCTTGCTCCCTGGGTGAAATTCTAAATAGTCTTTACTGAGCTAAAGTTATGTGTGAATGTAACCAATACTATAGACACAGTCAAGTTATATAAATCACAAATCCTCTCCCTGCAGTGGAATTTTGTGGAGTGAAAGATTTCAGTGAACTTCAGGAGGAATTTCTATTGAATGCTGACTTTC
>VYZS01019752.1:0-17212 GCA_013400695.1 Neodrepanis coruscans | reverse complement strand
GAGAAGAGGCCAACCCTCACCTGGCTACAACCTCCTTTCAGTGAGTTGTAGAGAGTTTTAAGGGCTCTCTTGAGTATCCTTTTCTCCAGGCTGATCACCCCCAGCTCCCTCTGCAGCTCCTCACAGGACTTGTGCTCCAGATCCTTTGAAAGCTCCATTGTCCTTCCAAAGGAAGGTCTGCTCTTCCATTGAAGGCTTTTGAAGTACTGGCCTCAAGGCAGTTCCCATGCCTAGGAGGACCTGTGCCTGCCCTTGGTGGCCATGCACTGGACACAGCTGAAAGCACTTGGGAATGACAGTGGGATGAAATTATCAATGAGATTATTCACATGCAAGGGAATATTCTTTTTTTATTATTTCAAATTAATGAAAGAAATTATGAAAACCAGTCCCTCTAGCACATGTTTGATGACTAATTCGCCTGAAACACTGGTGCAATGAGTGCAGAAAACTGCCAGGCTATGTCTGTTCAGCTAAAGAATCTCAACATTTTGATGCCAGCTTGGTGTGAGGAGACAGGCCCTCGCATGTGTCCAGACATGGAGAGGCAAGAGATGAATTCACTTACCAGCAGTGCCCTCTGTCCAAAGGGCAGTGTTAGGAAAATACAGTCTCTCAGGAGCAAGGACTTCAAACCATATCTAATTTATTTTGAGCCACACTTGAAAACAAACCAGGAGCCACTGCATTTTAAGACCACACTTCCCTCTTTGCAAAGGATCCCATGAGGCAAAGGGATGTCGAAATAGCACACTCTGAAATAATTTGTTTTAGCTGTATTAATTGCATTCCAATATAGTGCTGTATCTAGCAACAATCCAGACCAGAACTATAAAATTCCTTGATCATTGCACTGAATGCCACATCAAAAAAGATAGGTCGTGTCTTTTAGCCAATGCAGATGGATATGTTTTGGGAAATGCATGTGTAACTTGGCTGTCTTTTCCCTTTAACAATCTCCTTCTCACCTCTCCACTTTCTTCTCCTTTCCCTTTACCCTCTCACTTTTCCTTAAATCTTTTCCTTAACCTTTCCTTTCTAAACTATGGCCAGATCTTGGGTTTATATCTCATCCCAGGTCCTTCCAGTCACATTGTACAGAAGACATCTAAAATCTTTCGCTCTCCCTCTGATTCCTCTCTTTCCTCTCCCCACACAGCTCTTTCACCCCTTTTAGATCAAAAGGCACTGTATGAATGCTGATTTAGCCTTCACTAATTACATACTAAAACCACTTTTACATGGAATTAATAAGATGTTCCTGGTTTTTTTGAGCTAGGAAAGACCTTTGACACAAGTCACAAGGGAACAAAATCGTTTCAATTCAACTAATAAATTGACATTAAGCACATTTGCACAGGGGTTCACACATAAAAATACTCAAAAGCAAATGGTAGCAATTTGACAGCCAAAGCCTATAGGTTCAGCTCCAAAACCATTTTCAAGGACACGTATGACAAAGGTTACAAGTGGTAACAGGATTTTACTGCATTTTTCTCAATCTGTTTCAGAGCACAAGCTCACAAGTATTAACATATAGCCAGGGGCAGGGTGATGCAATCCCCACTCGAGCTTGAATAAACATCATTTGAAACCTGGCAAAGGAAAGGGACAGCCACAGAAAGTCATAAATCCCGTGTGGTGTGGGGAGCAAGATGCATAATTTTCATTTCTTCTTCTTCTTCCTAAGAAAATATAAACCTTTGCTAGAAACAGGAAAGCAGGTAACTCACTGATGCACCAAAAAAGCACCCTCAAGAACAAACTGAAAATTTTTAAGAATGTGATTTTTCTCTCTGTTTTGTTTTGTTTGGGTTTTTTTTTTGATAATGATATATTTGTCACCTGAATTTTTATTGGCATAAAAAAACCACAAAACCAAAAAAACAAACCCAAAAATTCCCACATCAAGTTTATAAATTTTTTTTCTAAGCTATTTTTTTGTTTCAGCCTTTGAGAGAAAAGACAATCATCAATTTCACATATCACTAATACCCTCAGAGTATCACATAAGAACACTGGCTGGAGCAGTTCCTGTTTCTTGAAGAGCAAGAATTTTAAAAATGAGGATCTGAATTTTAAGAAGAGGAAGAGGAGGCGAAGAAGGAGGTGCATGGTATTTTCAAAATTATTACACTTAATGATGCCAATCCTTTTTACCTTCCAAAAATTGCTGTGCTATGCTCCTTGGCCAGTGACAGGAAAGAGACACTGAGGCAGGGCACAAGTGGTGCCTTGATGATGCAAGGGCAGCAAGCAAGAACTGAACTGCAAGGGCACAGAGGAGCCCTGGCAGGGGCTCTGTTCGACAGAAACAACTCTGGGGCCAACCAAAGGGCCCAGCTTGGGAGTCTAAAAAGCTTCCTCCCACTGGATGCAGGATGTGAGAGCCACCTTCCCAGAGCAGAAGCAGCAAGCCCAAAGGAGCCCTGGCAAGGGTCTGTGCTAAGGGGAAGGAAAAAGCCCCCAGAGACACTTGCTATGCCACCATGAGGGATAAGAAAGCCTTTCTCCCTCAAGCTGCAGGGCATGAGAAACCTTTGTTGTGCATGAGCAGGCAGCAGCCAAGCCAAAAGGAACGGAGCAGCCCTGACCAGTGGTCATCCTCAATGCTTGCACAGGAAGGCAAAACACCCAAAGGTACCAGTGCCAATCTGCTCTTGGGGGGAAATTCCTTTCTGACCCCAGTGCTGACACTCAGCTGTTTCCTACACATGTGACCAGGACCTGCCCTCTCATCCCACAGGCTGGTCACACCTCCCAGAAAATGCCCAAGACCTATTCCCCCTCCTAGAGCCATCTCAAGCACTTCTGAGGGAGGCCACATGTTGCAGGTCTGACTGACCTTGGGGAAAAGAATTCTTCTTGTGCCTGGCAGGACACCAGTGGGTTCTCCAAAGCACTCCTTACAACATCTCTGAACCCCATTTCATATGGCTGCTGCCTCTGGCTGTGCAGGAAATGAGGACAGAGAGACCCACAGTGCTCCTCATGTGCTCTTCTAGAAGGCATTACTTTGGTCTTGCCACTGGGTTTTATGGCTCTTGGTAGCACCTGTTCCCTGAGGGCTGAAACAGGATTTCCATCCATCAGATGGACTCTGAAACTGCCTCACCAGGTTCAGTGGAGAGCTTCCAGCAGGCTCATCCAACCTCCAGTCTGCCTCCTTCCAAGTAATCGCAAGGAATCCAAGTAATCAGCTCTTCCAGGACTTCCTCCTGAATGTCTTTGGGCCATAGGACATTGGAGAATGCTTCCTTTATCCTGCCCTGCTTCTTGGGAATCCCTGCCCACCAGGAACCCAAAGGTCATGTAAATGGTAAATTCTTGTGAAAACAGGTTGTGCAAATTGTAAAAAACCCTATGTAAATAGTCTTATGATTGCATTTAAGGAATCCAGAGTCATAGCGGAGGAGCCCAGAGGTACCTTTACCACCAGAATAAAAAGAAGGTTTTGCTAGTGGGTACTTCTGCTGCCTATTTTTCCCCAGTACCCACCAACAAAGCAGAAGAAAACAAAAACACTAGCAAATCCATTTCAGTAACACCTTCATGGCTAAAATAGTCTCACCACTTTGTCCCCAAACTCAAGTCAGGACTCCCTTTGCACTACAGAAAGGAGGCAAATTCCTGATTGCTTTAAACTCAGAACATACAAATGAAGAAATCTCAGGGGTAGCATTTTTCTACTGACAATCCATATGATGCTTTGCTATACTAAACCCTTTTGATGCAAGCAGCTCAAAGTATTTTTATAAATTCAAGGAGCTTCCCAACACCACCCCTGCAAAGTGATGGAAAAGTCATTCCTGATTTAAGGGGAGAAAGCTGAAGCAGAGCAATTTGTTCCAGCTGACAGACTTCACAATTGACAGACTGAACATCTGAGTCAAGATTCCTCACTTTGTTTTGGGTTTGTTTTGTGCCACCACCTTGAGAAACTTCCTGGCTATTGCCTTGTGTTGTCTTTGGCATTTAATTTGTTGACATTGTAATTCCTTGAAAATGAAATTGAAAAATATTAGAAGTCCAGTCATGTCAATGGACTAATGTATTAATTTTCAGAGTGTATTCTGAGGACAAAAACATTTTAATAACTGTATAAGAACACAAACACATTTAATGTATTGCATATGGAACTAACAAGTTTTAGTAATAGGCCCAGTATAACCATATGGGCTAGATTATATACTACTTAATTTCTACCAACTTTGCCAAAAAAAATTTGTAGAACTCATTTTTTATAGCTGGTGTGAAAAGATACTGAAAAAATTGGTGTTGATAGACTATCAACTGTAAATAAAGCCCTTTAAAATTGATTTGTAAAACCCTGTAAGACTCTGATCCTTTCATGATTTTTAAAATACTTCACAAGGCATAAACTTTTTATACTTTAGTCCATATACTGTACTGTTGCTGGGAAAATAAAATATTGATTTTGTTGCTGTATCATCCATCTGTTTTTAATAATTGCTGTGATTTCTGTGTGCTGCTTCGTGCTATGTGAGCACCCCCACTCACAAGTGTGATTTGTGTGACTACAGAAGGGCCTGGATGACTTCTAAATACTGTTTTACAACCCTACTTCTTTATGACTCGGACTTGCAGCATCACTTGGGATGTTTAAACATCCCTGTTTACTCGATTTTCCCAGAGCCGTAGTTAATGCCATTCCCAGGGGTTTTGTACAACCACCATTTGATTTCCTGGGAGACTGCAAGTGAAGGTTTGACTGACAGGCTGACCTTGAGTTGTCCTTCCTTGCCTGGGTGATGACACAGTGTCTGTCTTCAACGTTCACTCAACGTGCAGGACACGAGCAGCACATACTTGTGATTTCCTGAGTTTCACTGTGAAGGAGAGGGACAGCTTTGGAAACTAAGGAGCATAATAACAGTTCAGACACTTAAAAAGGAGGAATCTCCACTTCTCTCACTTGTAATACCTTGGTGGCCCACACCCAAGTACTCCGTATGGCAAGAGCTTTGGCTGATAATCTGCTACATTAAAAAAAAAAAAAATAGGTTCTGGTACATTATTTTTGCCAATGAATGGTTGTAAAAGTGAGTTCATTTTTTCATGTTTGATAGTGACACTGGCAAGAGACAAAAAGGAGTTAAGTTTACTTATCTTGTACTTTATCTAAATTTACATTGGGGCCAGATTTACTGGTTGATGCTTTTCCCTTTACTTCCATGTGATGCTGGAGAGACAGCCCATAAAGAACATCAGCAAGAAATGAATGGGGATACATTCATACACAGGCATGGAATGGTTTTGGTTAGAAGGGATGTTAAAGATCATCTAGTTCCAACCCCTCTGCCATGGACAGGGTCGCATCCCACTACCGGAGAATTTTCACCATTAATTCAGCTAAGCCTGAGGGCACTCATTCCCATGGCAGGGCACTCAGCAGTTTAACAAAGGGTACTGAAAAATACTGAAAACAAGCACAGAAGGTGATTATTTTAAATATGCAGCATGAAATCGAGTTGCTCTGGGTGCTGCAATCCCCGCTGCAACTTCTGTTTTAACTTCTAGGATAATCCAAGTTCAGTCCACTCTCTTCCCCTCTCTCTCTTTCTGCAGAGATGTTGACCACCACTGAAATCACCTTGGAGAAAATAAGCAAATAGCAGCTTTGTAATTCTTTTGAGGGCTAAGGCTGACTTGTACAACAAGCAAGTTTTCCCTCAGCCACTTCAAGCAAGAGGAAGGAGGAAGAAAACCAGCACAAACAAAATACTCAAGCCCTGCAATGCAGGCAACTCTCAATTATTTGCAGATGGAGGATTATATAAGCTCCCACTCTGAAGAAAAAAAATAAAAATGTATTTATACAGACATAAAAGATACTGCTAGCTTGGAAACACACAGACACTTAAGGAAACAGTGTGTTTCCTTCCAGGGGTATCTCTTGGCTTGATGAAAGTCCTTCCCTACAAAGTTTGGATCTGGCTATAACAGTACCAGTATTTAAAAAACAAACAAAACAACCCCTCCAAAACCAACCCCATCCAAAAAAAAAACAAACCTCACTGTGTACTTTTTTGACTTTATACTACGCTTTTCCTCATTTTTTTTTCAGTAATAGCTATCACAGGAAGGGTTCAGAGCTTAATCTAGGTATATTTGCTCTTATTCTTTCAGTGGGATAAATATCTATGCTGAAGAAATGTGTCTTAACAAGACAGAGGGACAAATGCATTCATTACAATGGAACTGGATGTTCAATTTATTTTTGTTAAACCAGTAGGAAGCAAAATTTATTTTATTCTGTGTATCCAAAATGTCAAGAAAACGGTCAAATAAAACTGTCTTACTTTCCAGCTGTCCCACAGCTGGAATATTGTGCCTGGGTAACTGAAACCCTGCACAGAACATCGTTCACCAAGTGCCCCCTGCTGGCTTTTTATTCCCCCAAGAAGTGTTTCCGTTGTAGCCATAAACCAAAGGGTAAAAACGAAAACGGCTTCTCAATCCCCAACTCTCACTTCTGCTTTTACAAGAGAAAAAAAGCACCGCCGTCAAATTTGTGAGCACTTGCAACAACCCACAGAGAAACATTTCATAAAAAAGGGGTTTGTGTGGAACCACCAGTGAGGAAAAACGTGGTGGACAGAAACACAGTGGAGAGGTAGCAACTCCTCCCACACCCCCCAAGTTAACCCCATCACAGCTCTAGAAATGCAACACAAGCCAGGAACACATTTAGCACAACTCCCTTTCAGCAGGAATAAGCTGTCAAATGCTTCCTGAAGATAAGAAATCCAAGGTCAGGACTCCATAAGCCAGGTATTCCATGCCTCCCTGTGGAGGCTTGAAGAAGCCTCTTTCACTTCTTATTTCTGATGGCATTTAACAAAACATATTAATCATAAACTTATATCCACTTTTCTCAAAGCAGCATACCCTGCTACCAGCTCCAAACAGCCCTGTGGAAGGGAAGGGAAAAACCCAGCTTGGCAAACAAATGTCTCTGTTAATAGTCTAAAAATGCACATGGAATTTCCCTCCAAATTTACACTGGCTGAAAGCCAAGATGACAATCCGACATCTTCCGCTGAAGTTAAGAAAACCTCCTATTAATAAAACAAAACCAAAACACCTTGAAAAATGTGGGTATCAAAGGTTTGTAGTTAGCACATTACTGTGAAATTAGAGAGAATTTAAAAAAATTTAAGGCCATTCTGGTGCATTCTTCCTTCCTGAAAAAAAAACATTATCTCTAAATTCAGAGGAATTAAATAAGGGTAAAAAGATGTCCTAAAAGGTGAGTAGATCTGAAAATATAATTTTATCTTTGATTTCTCCAGTGCACTTTTGTTTGTCCCATCCCCACTAAATGCCCAAGCCTCTAGCACTGACACCTCTGTGGGCAGCTTGCTTTTTGTGATTACCTTGAAACATGTTTCAGGCCCTGAGGAGGAGCTGGATCCTTAGTAACTCTCCTGACCACTCACAGCCCCAGAAGATTTAACTCAGAGGAAGAGTTGAGCCCAATTTCAATCACCCTTGCAGCAGAAGGTACAGTTAACACAGGCAGCAGCTGTTCTCCCTCTGTCCTGGGAATTTCAATACAATTCTGTTTTGTGATACTTACATTATCAAATTTCTTTTAAAATTCCTGCAGATGTAGGAAAGACACACTTTAAAATGCTGTTATATTTTATATGAGCAATGACCTCGTATTCCCTGCTAAGCCTCTGTGTATAAAATTGATACTAAAAGCACCCACTTTGTAGAAACAAAGCTCATGGAGGAGGGTTTTTTGCACTGAATTATAAAGTGACAGTGTCTTAAATTCTGTTTCTTAAGAATTTGATACTGAAAATTTCATGAAGAATTTGATAGATAAGCAAAAAAAATCAGAAAACAATTCCAGCTTTGAAGAAGCAAATCCAAACCATTTAAGTCCAAACATGGGTTTTTTTAGTTACAAAAAATCAGAGGCTCCAGAAGCAAAAATGCTTATTCCCTGAACAGTGAGTGAGCAAACCCAACACTCACATTCAAACTTCACTCCTTTTCTTTGCTACCCCAAGTAAAAATGTCATTCCACACCCCTGGCAAGTCTTCAGGAACAGTCAGCATTTACCACACACCAGTCCAATCCAGATTCATTGTAGATTCATTTTGAAGCACACAATTCTCACTTAAAAATATGGGTTTACTTCAGCAAGTCATGGAAAAGAAACTTTAATACAAGGTAAGTGGTGTAATTTTGCTTGTTAGAATTAGAGAAATGTTGTGTCCTGCTCAACAGAAAGATGACAAATAACTTGAAAGGGGGAAGAGGTGACTGGGGATTCTATATGGAAAAAACGTACCAAAGAAATGAAGAGAACTGAAAAGCAGAAAAATTGCTAAAATATACCAACCAGTATAAATTATCAAAGGCAGCTGTTGAACAAAAGTGAAGGGACAAGGATGAGATAAAGGCAGAAATTAATTTATTTATACATCATTATTCCAGACATTCAATAATACTTCTTTGGACAAAGCTTTATTACCCTAAAGCAGGGGAAGTTAGGATAATTTGAGACTGTTTTTTTCCATTCAGTACTAGTCATACAACTGCTTTAACAGGGATAATGTCCTTCCAAGTTGTGCGTCACATCAGCGGATATTTTCTCCCTCATTTCAAGAAATTTAAAACTATAATGGGCCAATGGATGAATTTTTCAAAAGTGTTACTGTTCTGGCAGTTGTGTCCTGCTGCTGACTGATATAAGAATCTTTGTGAGAACAGGAGTCTTCAAAATGAAAAAAAAACCAAACCTTTTAAGTGATACCAAGCTAAACTAAGATGTGTAAGTTGTCTATTCCTCTCAACAGCTGATCCTGGCTTTTAGTTCACAGACACAGATAGGCCTGAGCACATAAACCTTGAACCTCTCCACTCCTTCATTCAGCAGATATGCTGCCACTGCATGTGCCAAATCCCTACAACACATCTGCCCTCAGCTTCTGAAAGGGCCTTGAGTCTCTTTTTGGCCCCTCAGTATTGTTTTGAGACTGATGCATCAGGAAGACTTGTTCCAGAACACAAACACACAGCTCTCTTCAGCTGGAAAAGCTCAAAAAAATGCTCTGTGTCTCAGGCCAGGCTCCTTGTCCCCTGTAAGGCTTCTCTTTCTCAAAAAGGCATGGAAAATCCTGGAGCTGGGAATCAATCAGCTTTGTATCAGCATTCATAGTGTGAACAGGACAAGCAGGTGAAAACATTTCCATTGGTCCATGATATATCTGACACTATTCCCTAAATTTAAACATTTCTGGGTTTGAGAGGTTTTATTTGCCAGTTAATTTTAGCACATTCTTTACCATTGCCCCAATGCCATCGAAGATATTGTGTAATTCTGTTTCACACATAAATGCTGGGGTGGTCACCACCTTGTTTTTTGTATCCACATGAGCTTCGTAGAAGGGAGTTAAGGAAAACACAGACTATGTCTCACTGGCAAAACCTCACAATTCCATTATCCTATAAAAAAGCACCTCCAAATATGTTACAACATCCAGCTACAACTTATAATCCAAGATACTAGAAGCTGGTTTTGCCAGAACCACAGGAGAAATCTGTGGAAGCACTCAGAAACACAAGAAAACTGACAAAATTCATTGATTGTAATAAAATGTCCCCAAGTACAGCCTGATTGCAGAATTAGCCTTTGGGAAAAGAATAAAAAGCCCGAAGAGAACTGAGCAGTTGTAACTCAGGCCAGTTTTATGTGCAAATTCATTCAGCATTTACTGCAATACTGGGTGTCCAAGGGAGTTCTAAGGCAACAACTGACAATTACATTCTAACTGTACAGAAGACACTGTTTCCAATCCTGCCCTGTATCACAGGGTATCTGCTATCCCCTGCATATTCCCATGAAACTGTAAGTGGGAAATCACAGATCCTGCATGTATTCATCTGCAAGGACACATTTCCAACCTGTCATTCAGCATGGAAGGCAACAGGAAAGGATATAGTTACTTCTTTCACACAGTGCTTTCCTCCCAGCTCTTTGATGGCTCCTGCAGTTCCAGCATAAGGCCACTTGCCACCTTCCTCTTCTTCGTGGCCCACAGTGACTTCAGCACCAGAGAGAACCTTTGCTGCCAGCACTGGGGAAATGCAGCACAGACTGCAACAGAAGGAACTGTAAGTGCAATTCTACAACAGCTCCCTTTCAGAACTTGCTCGTAACTGAGAAGATTCGAATGGGCTCAGCCTCACAAACCTGAAAGACACCACGAGGCAACTTCCACTCAACACTTTCTCAGCTTCTTCTTTGACAAACACCCACTCACACACTTCTTGAAAAACTCATTTAAAAACCAGGCCACAGCTGATACAAAACAGAAGATGCTTTTTCTAGTTCCAACAACAACAACAGCTGCACATTTCAACAAAACATACACTGTTTCCATGCCCAATAAATGCCCCTCCAGCCAACATACGCACCCAATCGGTTTGCCTGCCTTGTGGAAGTCTTTCAGGACTCGTTCAACTTCTTTGTTCACCTTGCAATCCTTCCCATCAACAGCAAAGGTAGATCTGTCACAACAAGAAACTTTATATGTAACTCAGTATAAACCCACAGAGGCATCTGCCCCGAGCCTGGCTCCCAGGGTCATCACAAACTTAACAGCTTCTACAAGGTGGCTGAGAAAGTCTCTAGCTGACTATCAATGCTTCAGCCAAAATGCTTTACTTCTGTCAGACAGTTCCTTACCTGATATAAACACCTAGAAACAAGAATTATGAAATCAGCTTTCTAGGATTACTGAGAAGTGGAATGACAGTCTTTTAAAAGAAGAAAAATATGTTAAGAAGAAAAAGGAAATAACATTCATGTTTCTTAAAGATAACGAAACAGCAGCTCAAAACCAAGGTAATCCGTACTCCACATGGCTAGCACTTTTTTCCCTTTTTTTTTTTTTTTTGGAACTAGCACTACAAGCACCTGCAACTACTGAAGTTTTACCTTCACTTTCCTCAGTCCCAAAAGAAACCACCACTAGGTGGAGGAAAAAGGACTTCTTCTTGTGCATTATCTAAACTCTAGAATTCTTACCAACGTAGTTTAGAAAATTTAAAACATGACACTGCCAATATGAATTGTGACTGGAAACTATAATGAACACAACTCCCAGACCTGGAAAGGAGTTTTCCTTATTAAGTAGTAATTACAGATATATATAGTCAATAAGGTCACTTACTGCTTCCTGATTTTACTGGATGAATCATAGGTCACAGAATCACAAAATAGTTTGGATCGGAAAAGACCTTAAAGATCACTTAGTTCCAATCCCTTGCCATGGGCAGGGACACCTTCCACAAGACCAGGTTGCTCAGAGCCCCATCCAACCTGAACTTGAACATTTCCAGGGATGGGACAGCCACAACTTTTCTGAGCAACCTGTTCCAGTGCCTCAACAACCCTCATAGTCTAGAAATTTTACCTAACATGAAGCCATTCTCCCTTGTCCTGTCACTCCAGGCCCCTTTAAAAAGTCTCTCTCCATCTTTCTTGTAGGTTCACTTCAGGGACTTGTAAGCTGTAATCAGGTCACCCCAAAGCCTTCTGTTCTCCAGGCTGATTATGAATAGTTAATTATGAAAATTTAGTTAAGGATTCTAATGCTTAGCTGGCACTCACAAGTTTTTGGCAGCTCCAAATCCACCTGGGAATATCACAGCATCATGGTCTGCCGTAGTCAGCTGAGCCAGGCTTGCGATTTTACCACGAGCAATTCTTGCAGATTCCACTAAAACATTCCTTGAAGAACCAGAAATGAAACAATGGGATGAACTAAGCATTTGCACAAAGAACAGCATAAACAAAGTTCTGCCAGAGGATGAGGTGGGGGGGGAGAGAGGCAACAAAAAGAACAGTGATATTTAATAACTGAAGTTATTGATGCTTCTGAATTACTGGGAAACACAAGCACTGAGAGATTGTATATACAAATCCAGAAAACTGATGTGATACTTTGTCTCCAAACCAAACACCAAAGTCAGTCAGGAAAGTGCTACAAGTGCTGTTACAGGCTGCTCTGCCTGAAGAATGTCTGAGACTGATGCTCAGCAGCCAGGGAAAGCACATGAAACACAGACTCACCTCGACTCAGCTTCAGCTGGTTGCCCTTTGCTGTGGTCAATGACGTGCATCTGAGGGACATCTGGAGCGTACATGTGAACCTCAGCTCCCCCACGACTCAGGTGCACCAGCACACTGCAAAAACAGAGGAAAAACGTGCAGAAAACATTGCAAGAGAGGCTTTGTCTGGCTCCTAAGTCTTGCCACAAATGTATTTCACCACCTGGTTTTGAAGGAAGGGGAAAAAGATACATCCTACTAAAGCAAACTGAGCACGCAGCAGCAAAATCCCTGTATGGAACACCAAAGTGCAGAGCAGAACACAAAGCCAGTCTGGAGGCAGGGTTAGGTGAGCCAGAGGCAAATTTCTTTGTTTGAAGGCAACCAGGAAAAACAAAAATTTCCTTTCTGCTTGTAAGTCCCCAGGTGTTAAGGAAGAGTCCCACATAAGTTGTTCAGCACACCCACTTGTGCATTTAATCCAGGTTGAGGTGAAATACCTCTTATGAATTCAGAGTGAGAGTTAATAATTCAACTGAAGTGTTAACAATTCCAGTGGTAGATTTAGCCCCAGGAGCAGAACCTCAGAGTGATTTTGAACTTAAGTCTGTACTTAGTTCTTACTCTCTGTTTCTGAAGACTCTCACTCAAAGTGATTATTCTGGCATCACACACTGAGTACTGAAAGAATGCAGCCTGAGCTCCTAGTTATGCTGTAAAAAACCTGTGAAGCTTCATCCTACACCTTTTCACAGTAATTCTGATGGCCAGAGACAGCAAAATTAAATTAAAGAGACTGTTTGGGAGCCTATGGCTTCGTGGAGCAACTTACGCTGAGGCCTCGTGGATTTCTGTGCCATCGTAGACACCACAACCAGACAGGACCTGCAGGGAGAAAATCAAGAGTATTTCAGGTGACACAGAACTTTCTACAGGGCCTTTCACGTGGTAAAATTAAAAAAAAAAACAAACAACGACAAAAAAAATCTGCCCATACTCCAGAACACCCCAATTTAGCAACAGGCTCTTTATTAACCCAGTGAATATGATGCTACAAGCACTGGTGCCACCCTCTGACACACTGCAGAACTGGCAGCTCCTATTTATAGCAACCCCTCACAGGGCTCAGAAATAACCAGCATTTATTTCTTGGCTTATACACATTTATTCCCCAGTTAACAAACCAACATGTTACCTCTGGGTGTGTTTTTATTGTGCATAAAATGGGCTGTTCTGGGGGTCACACATTTTTTTTTAGGAAGTGTCCATTTCCACGTGAAACACCTTCTCATCCAGATGCACATCAGCCAGAAGTGGGATAGCAGAGCACTTTGAGGTGGCACTGAGGGTAAAAAACTTTACCTGGTGCTGTATTTTGTCTGAGGATCTGCCTCAGAGATTAACAGCTACATCACTTTCAAAGCAATAATGCAATTGTGCTGTATTAGCCATGTTTTTCCTTAATAACATGGTAATAATACTTTTAATTTACTTATACACACTGGAGGATACAGAACACAAACAATCCTCTACCCTTGTGTGAGTTGAGAGTCTTGGAAAAAACAGAAAGAAAAACATTTTTAAAAAAACAGAGGGAAAAAGTCTTTATAAGAACAAAATAAACCCCCAAAAAATCCAACAGATTATATAGTTCCTGAAAGTATACAGATAAACTCTTGTGGGGTTTTTTGTTTTCCTGTTTGTTTTGAAAGAAAAAAAATCCAGTTAGGAAGTCAATTTCCTTTCCTCTTTTTTTTTTTAACTTTACTCTCTTCCCTCCTGGTTTTACCTCAGTTTTTTGAAGCTTGAAAGCTTTTAATCACAGACACATGAACAGAAACTCAGAACTGAAACTGTCTTAGAAATGTTACCCTGAAGGGGGCTTTCAGGTCACAATACCCAGTTCTCTGCTCTCAGGGACATGAAATCCCACCACCATTTCACCAAATGACCAAGATCCATGTTAATCTATCCATGTTAATCCTGTTCTGCTGTTTAAGAGCTGCCTTTTACTTCACAATTTTGTATCTTTCACTTAATTTAGAGTGAATAAACAGACAATCAACTGTGCTGAAGTTATCTCCTGTAAGCAGCACTTTTTAAAATGTTTTTGAAACTCAGCGAATCCAAAGTACTAAAACACTGTTATTATAAACACCACTTGCTTACTGACAAATCTGTCACCTACCACAGTCAGAAATTTATGTCACTAAAGGTCAAAAATAATATTTGTTTTCCCCTCTCTGTATAAAAAGCTGTTACTTGCTAAAATTAAAGCATTCCTGGTGGGTTACCTTTTAGCCACTTGGAGCAGCATTTTGCCCATTCCAGAGCCAACTGTGCCCCAAGCAGATTTCTCCAGGCAGGTAATGCCTTTTTATTTCTTTACATTTCATGCTGACTAGACGATGCAAAACTCCAGCTTTTAAGACTGTCCATGAGCTCCAAAACTGAGTATCCATTTGGGACATTACCTACAGCCTGTATTTTCCTCTGGCAATCTGTAGCTCCTCCATCTCCTCTCTTTTGTATTTGTAACCTGCTTTACCTCCTTCCTGCAGAAGGGCATAAGCCAGTTCAAATATTTACCTGTGCACTCTTCAGGATCTCCCTCAGCCACACCACAAACTATTTCAGGTTCTCCTGAGCTCCACAAGAGACAGGGAGCTCCTGGAGTGGGTCCAGCAGAGGGTGACAAAGATGATGAAGGGACTGGAGCAGCTCAAGGAGCAAAGGCTGAGGGAGATGGGGCTGTTCAGCCTCGAGAAGAGACAACTGAGAAGGGAACCCACCAATGTGTGTAAATATCCAAAGGGGGGTGCCAAGAGGATGGACCAGGCTCTTCTTTGGGACAAGAGGGAACGGGCAGGAACTGATGCACAGGAAGATGCACCTGAACATGAGGAAGAACTTCTTCGCTGTGCAGTGACCCAGCACTGGAGCAGATTGCCCGGGGAGGGTGTGGAGCCTCCCTCGCTGGAGATATTCCAGAACCATGGACACAATCCCGTGCCACACGCTCCGGGAGGAGGGACCAGACGGTCCCTTCCAACCCGACCCACCCCGCGACTCCTTTGAACCCAACTCCAGGCCAACAACAAACACACAGACGCCACTTTTTTCCACGCGTTTTCCACTCCCGGTCTGGCTCCCTCCAAGTTCCCCAGCACTTTTCCCAATCCCAGCTCCTCCCAAGGGTTTTCCAGGCCTTTCCCCAGTCCCCTTCCCCAAACCCACCGCCAGGACAACCCCCCCCACCCCTTGTACAGCAGGTGCCGAGGGCGGGACGGGCAGAGCCGGGCATTAAAAAAACCCAAAAACAACAACAAAAAAATTACCCCAACCCAAGACGCTCCTCCATTTCTCCTCACTCACCACAGCGACGCGGGCGGAGCGGCCGCGCCGGGCGGAGCAGTGGAAGGAGGCGAGGCCGCCGGGTCCCGCCGCCCGCCGCAGGGCAAAGCACAGGGCCGGGCCAAAACCCATCGGCATGGCCGGGAGGAGAGGGAGAGCAGGGAACCGGGAGCGCAGGGAAACCGGGAACGAAGGAAGGGAACCGGGAGCGCAGGGAAGCGGGAGCGGGTCAGGGAAGGCGCCCGGGAGCGGCCGCTGCGCCCTTGGGGGCGCCCCCTGCAGGGCGGGAGGGGCCCCGTCAGCGCCGGCCCTGAGGGGCCCTCGGTGCCTTCCCGAGCCTCAAACCCCGGGAACTGAGAACTGAATCCCGGGAACTGAGACTTGAATCCCGGGAATTAAGAGCTGTTTTCTTCATATTCTGTTTTGTAGCGCTGTAAACCCAAGCTGATTCGGGATCAAGTCAGCCCGCAGCCCCCAAAGTAGGACTCCTGTTTGACAGGGCACGATCCCGCTGCGGTGACAATTCCCAGAGTTATTCCAGCCTGTCTTCCATGGGATCACATAGCTTGGGAAAAAATATGGTCCCTAAAAGAGCCTGCAAAAGTGACGTGCATATGAAGAACTGTAAGCTGGATGATGAAGTGTTAACTACATAATGTTAGGCAACAGCATCGTGTTCTCCATGTAGCTTTTTCATGTAAGCACTTGGATTCCAAGATGGATTTTTGTCTTCTCCCTGTGCTGCTGCTTCCCTGCCAACCTCTGCCTCCCTTCTGTTTTGGGCCAAAAGCCTGTAAAAAGGCAGAGGGGTGAAGAATGAGCAGCAGTCCCAGATCCCATCATACCACACCTCTGAGACCCTGGGAGAATTCCATGACTATGACAATGTTAGCAGGGAAGGGGCACCGGCACTTGAAGATATTTTTAAACATTTTAGTGTAACAAAAATCATTTTTCCATGTCTTACTTAAGTACGAAGCGCATCTTTGTGTATTAAAACTCTACAAACCGACTGGATGTGGCTGCTGGAATTATTTTTTTGCTTTAACACTCTTTAATATTTATTCCTCTCCTCCACTCCAGCAGTGGAAAGTGAGCAGAAAACAAATCCAGAATAGAATACACTGAAAAAAAATTATGTCTTATTGTTAATATTTGCAGTATCTTTGTTAATAAAGCCCTTTCAACATGTGGCTTTAAAGATTTACAAGGACAGATACAATTCTTTGTACTCAGGACCTCACTGCTGTTATTAGCTAATTCTCCTGCCAATTCACAAAAAACAAGGAAATCACAATTCCAGATTTTAATGTGCTAATAAACAACATTAAAAAAAAACCAAGAACAGGCTTTCACTGGGGAATAAAAAATAACAAACCAAAACATTTGTAACACATTCTCAGTTTAAATTACATTACTGAGTTGCTAATGTCCAAACAGATTTTTTCTACAGTATCTCAAGGTTGTTAATCAGACCTCTACAAAAGTAGAGGTAAATCTCCCATAGTCATTGCTATGGGTGTAACATTTATCCTCATTAGTCAGTTTTCATCAGGTTTGGAAGTTACAGAACTAAGAAAACAGTGTTCCAGAAATATGTACATATTAAATCCAAGTAAAACAACATTTAAAACAAGTTGAGAGCAATAGATACACCTCCAATTAAGAGTCATTTTTAGGATAAAAAAAAAAAAAGAGTCCAACATGTGACAAGACTGCATTACAAAACTCAAAATACTTAATGTACAAGGCATTTTTAA
>VYZS01019751.1:482-42511 GCA_013400695.1 Neodrepanis coruscans | reverse complement strand
ACACTCAGATTTCAAAATGTGCCCTTGTTTGTAACTATGCCACCCACCTGTACCTTACAACTTATGCTTTAGGCTGTGTAGACTGTCCTTTCTTCCATTCATCACTCCTGTCTAGGAGAGCGATGCTATCAAGCAGAGCTGAGGTTTTGCTTTTGATTGGAGGCAGTTCTGTCTGATAGCTGAACTGCAGGAAGCGTTGAGCACGGAGGGGAGAGGAAGGGAAAGGAGTCTATTCTTCGTGAATACAAAGATGTGGGTTGCAGCAGCACTGCCTTGGGTTCTAATTTTTTAGGTTAACTCGTGCAGTTCTATTGTAAACTTCACTGAATAAATCCTGGATTACATAGGCAAACACATTGCATGTATTTTATGTTATATTTTGTTTACTGCTTTCACATTTTTATATCAGAAATGACTTATTAATCTTAGATTGGTATGAGAGCTGTGTTGCAAGGGAAGTACATTTGTAGTAGAGGAATTTTTTGTATTCAAAGAAGGTGTAGGTTTTATCTTGGTTATTCTTCCCTTTCATGCTCAGTTTGTTGGAAAAAAAAGCAGTACTAAGTTTGTTTACTGCTTTCAATATGTGAAGGAATGGGTTCCTGGGATGCCCAGTCCTGACAGATAGGGACTGTGTTTATATCGTAGAATCACTGAATGGTTTGGGTTGAGAGGCAGCTGAAGTCCCTCTAGTCCCTCTAGTCTCCATGCTGTGCACAAGAACACTTTCCACTAGACCAGGTTACTTAGAGTCACATCCAACCTGGCCTTGGACATTTCCAGAGATGGGACATCCACAGTTTCTCTGGGCAGCCTGTTCCAGTGCCTCACCACTCTCACAGTAAAGGATTTCTTCCTCGTATCTAATCTAAATCTGTCCTATTTCAGTTTGAAGCCATTCCCCCTTGTCCTGTCACTACGTGCACTTGTAACATGTTCCTCCATTTTTCTTGTAGGCTCCCTATCTGCTGTTCCTGAAAATAGATTAAGTATCAAAAGTAGCTCAGGAATCAATTACTTGAAACTAACAGTTTGAAATAAGTGGATTTGTGGAGTCTTGGGAAGTGATGCCTCTGATGTACTGAAAAGTGCAGCAATGAAACTTAAAATCCAGCATTAGACAGCACATTCTTAGGATTGCTACATCAAATTAACATGGAAATGTGTGTGAGTTGATGCTAGCAAATACAGTCCTGGGGACAGGACTGACTGTTGGACCAAAATTTTCCTGCAATTTCTATTTGAACTTGGACACTCCTTACAGGCAGCAATATAGGCATAGGCCACCTTCTTTCTATAGCCAAGGCAGCAGCAGCTCTGCTAAATGGTTTTTTCTCATAACAGTTCTTGAAGTATCACATGTATCTAACCTGGAAGCTGTGGGACCTTGTTTTCATGTCAGTTGATGCTTTGTGCCCTTTGGACTCTCAAGGCAGAGCTGCAGTGAAAATGATCCTTGTGTTGAAGCTTAGCACCAGCTACTGAGGTGAGACAATGCCCTTCATGCAGTAGCAAGAACCCACCTATTGGGCTGATCTAAAGAGCTGACTTGTCTTCAGTCACTTAAAATTACTCTGGCACTGGAGGAGAGCAAATTCTGCCCCAAATGAGGTAATGCTTTATGGTGCTTGTTCAGCCATTCAGTGACTGACTGCAATCTATTTCGCCTCCGTGCAGGCAGGAATAAATTCTCCAGCCAGTTTTTGTTCTAGACCCTTATTTCCTAAAAATGAGGATGAAAGCCCCAGAGTATATTTAATAAGTGATTCTTTACAGTAGATGTTCTGTTAATGGCATCAAGTAGTTTTGTGGAATTGATTTGCCTGCTTTATACATCTTATATATAAAATGGCAAATTTCATGTGGTAAATTTCAGCTTTTGATCTGAATACATACGCCATTTATTGCTGCTTATCTAATTGATTTAACAAGTAGTTTCTAAAACATTAAAATTCACATAGTCACAGTTTTTACTATTGTGAATTTTTGTCCCAAAGGGCCTGAGGGCAAGTAGGTGTGCTAAGCATACCCTAAGAAACCCAAACTGCAAACCCTAAGAAACAAAAATACAAGGTCCATAGTTCCAAAAAGTCACTGTAAGGAGCAAAAAAATCTCTGGTTTAGCTCTGTAGTGAGCAGTCCATGAGAACACAAAGAGCATAGTGAGTAAGTCTTTAAGTAAGACAGTTTCACATCTTAGTTTACCTATAAATCCTCCTTACAGATGAAACACCAAAGAAATTAACTAGATCTTAAATCTGGTCTCCTTGCTCTCATTTTGGATATGTCAGTTTTTCACTGATTACTCTAGTGTTCATCCAGGCCATAATCTGAAGATTTGGTGGGGGTAGAGGGTGTGTTAAGACAAAACACTGAATAAATGTTGTCTGTAGAAGAAAATAATCTCAGTGGAATTCAGTTTGAGGAGAGAAGAGCTCTTGGGACTATTAAAAAATGTTAGTTGTGTTATTTTCATAGTAATTACCTTTTCCTAATGACAATTGCTGGTTTTTGGTTTGTTTAGTACTCCAAGTAGCTGTTGACAGCCTGTGGTAATTAGTGAGATGGGTATCAAAGTATCATCATTATAATTGTACTACTGGATAATAGGATGAGGACAACCGGTAAGCCTCAAACACAATCCTGCAACAGCTATAAACCAGAGCACCCAAGAAACACAAAGCTGTAGCCAAAAAGCCTCACGAAACCTGTTGATTCCTTTTAGTATATTATGGAGCATTTGAAAGTCTATCCTAGTGAAGAGAAATTGTTCAAGATAATTTTTTTCACAGAAAAATTAATCTGGCATGTTCTGCTCACTGTGGGTAAAGCTCAGCAGGCTGTGGCTTCTAAAGCCTATGTCATTTATATGCTTGCTAGTGATCTACAAAGAATATACATGCAATTTTTTTTAAGGGAAGGAAGGAGGGGGCTGATAAGCAACAGTGGGGAAAAAATGGAAGTTTTGAAAATGGCCTCTGTACATTTAGAACTTAATCTGTGAAGTGTAATAGTAGGAGGAACATGCATTGAGTTCCACATTTGCAGACACATTTTTATGTGTTTATTTGGAAGGAACAAATTAAGGTAAATCTTTTCTCATTATTCCATGTTCCTAAGCTCTGCCATTTGGTTATGTTGCCTGCCAGCCTAACCCCGTTAAATCGACTGGCTGGAATTCAGTTATACCACTTTGCTTTGGTTCTTCCGTCTGTATACCGGACCTTCAAAGCATGTAGTTTCTTCTGCAAAGGAAAGTGCTCAGGATTTGGGGAAGGTCTTCCTTTGAGCAATGTTTTTTCTGGTAGCAGACAAGAAGCCCTTGTAGAGAATGATGTGAATGTGTAGATGAAAACAAACCTCTTGACTCACTGAGATGGGGGGAGGGGAAGGGGGCTGGCCTTGGGCACTTTATAAAAGCAGATAATTTCTCTCCTTTGTTACACTGCTCAGGAATTTGGTCAGGTATGGTTTCCCTCTGCTGATGGATGCCAAGGTGATGCTGTGGCCTGTTGTGAATGCTGACAGGCTGTTCTGAATGTAGATTGTACACAGAGAATAGAAAAGAAAATTGAGGCCTTTGTCAAAGTCTGCTTTGTAACCATAAATAATGTGCCTTTGTGTCATGGCACAGACGTTTTCTACTTGACCTGCTGTTGTAGTAAGTAAATGGTACACTTGCATCAGGAGAGAATCATTGCATCTCGAAGCCAACAGCCGAGTACTCAAGGAAGGGGTCAAGGTTGGTGCTGTGGTGGTGATGATGGTGTGATTTGACTGGCACAGGAAGAAGGCAGATGGTCTTTGTTCCACTTGCCCCATGTAAAATGGGGTGGTGTCATGGTTTTACCACAAAATTAGCAACTCTGACAAGAGATGTCCGAGAGAAGTCACACACACACCCAAAAAGAAAGAGAACACACAAATATCACAGTTTATTTCACACACACTGAAAACCCGACAATAAAGTGCAAAAAACAGACAAATTAAGCTTCCCAGGACCTGTGTTGGGGTGAGAATGCTCTGGAATAGTGCTGATCTCTCTCTGAGGCTCCCGAAGAGACGCCGGGATAATTAGAGAAGGCCCGCGACCAATCTGAGGACCCCCAGCAGCGCGAGCCTCTGTTCGGCTTTTCTGAAGAAAAACACTAAAGACACTTAGAAACCACGAGCCCCCCTCCCCTTCCCTTTAGCCCCCAGGAAGAGATTTTCAGTGCTGATGGAAGAAATGTGGTCTTTAAAGCTGGGCANGGGGGGAGGGGGCCTCTGCTGGCCGTGCTGAGACAAGCAGCGCCGGGCAGTGCCGGGCCGAGCCACGCCACGCCGCGCAGCCGCCGCCGGGGGGAGGGGGCCCCCACGACCGCACCGAGCCGCGCTGCCGCTCCCCTGCTGCCCTGGGCAGACAAGTGACAGCCCCCGCACCGAGCTTGCCGCGCTCGCGGGCACCACCCGCCAGCGGACACCGCCCACCCACACCAAGCCCTAAAAACAGCCACGCCGCAGGTAGGGAGCGCAGCCATGCCGGGGACCAGCCCAGCCCCCGCCTGCCACGGCCCAGGGGGACAGGACGGCCCCGCCTACCCCGGGACTGGGCGGTGAGGCTGCACTGGGTGGGTCCCGCCCCGGCCCACGGGGCTCTACATGGGACCGAGGGCCTGTGGCAGACCGGGGAGGGGGCCGGTCCCGCGCACGCGGCAGGAAAAAAGACCAGTTTTACTTTCACTTTCGCCCCATGACAGGTGGGTTTGTTTGGGGTCATATAGTAACCTAGCACACACCCCATGAGATGTGAGTGTGAACATCTGAGCTTCAGCCAGTGCCTCATAGAAGGCAAAGGAGGCATTACATTTATCCTACAAGTACAGCAGCTCCAGCCCTGCCACACTGGACCTTTCAAAGCTGCTTGCCTTACTAGGCTGTACATACACACAGCAGTCACAGCTTGTAAAAAGTCAGGGAAGACAGTCCTACACGAGGCTAGAGCAGCTGGAGTGTTCTGGGAGGCCAATGTCAAAATCTTAACCTTTCTGATTCTATTCTGCCGTTGTTCCCTCCTTGTTTTGTGTTGGTTCTCATCACATAGTCCAGCACAGGTGGATGAGTTCCCTGCCACAAGGGCCGTGGAGAGCAGCTTGGTGCCAGGGATAAGGCTTGTCCTCTGCACTGTTCATCTAGTGTCTGCCTTTTTCGTTCCAGTACTCACTACTGCACTCACTTCTTGTTCACCTTTTTTTAAATCTTGTTAAGCCTGTTTCACCCTATCAGAAGCTGGATAGAGCTGCTTATTTTAGCTCAGGTTCTGTCCAATGTGACATCCAATTCATGTACCTCCTGACAGAGAACTGGTTAACATCTTTCTCAGTCTCAAATGACAGAGATTCCACAACTTTCTTGAACAGTAAATATGTACACTGCAAATGCTGTTATTACCTTTCTACTGCCTGTTTTTTCCTCACCGAAATTTAACCCTCCCTACTTTTTGTTCATCCTGGGCATGGAGAATAGATTTTGCCTCTCCTTCTCTTTTCCTCTTATATCCTCGGCAGCTGAGACTGCTCCGTGTTTCCCTTCAGGCTCCTTTGCTAAACCACCCCAGCTTTTGTTTTTGCAGAGAGCATGTCCCACGCTCGTCCTGAGCACAGAACTCCAGCTGATGCCCTCCAACCCAGCTGAGCTGAGCCTGAGGATTACATTGGCCATCTTTTAGCTACCATTCCTGATATGGAATGTGCTTCTTGAAAACAGGATGCCACTGCTGACCCAGGAGAGTTTGAATGTGCAGCAGAATCTAAATGCTTTCAGTGGAACTGCCTGATTGTTCCCAAGCCTGCACTTGTGCTTGAGTGTAATGCTGCCAAAATGTAAAATCCTGTATTAGAGCTACTTTGGTTCAACTTTTTTTATCATCTGTTTCTGCGCTTACTTAAGTTTGTTTTGAACTCCTGTTGTGTAGTGTATCCACATTCTGCCCTTTACTTTCTCTGGCACCAGCCCAATACTGCTGATTAAGAACACTGAATAGCAATGGCGCAGAATGGGCCCCTGCAGAAACTTACTGCTGTATGATGATGAACTAGTGATAAATATTCCACAGCAGGAATTCCCAAAACACTTCGTTGGCTGCTCTAAGCAATTTTGCACTATGTTTCCTTAGTTTGAGAATATCATGTGAAAGAATATCAAAAGCCTCATGAAAGTCAACATATGTGATTATCTGCTGTTTCTCACCTTATGGTATATTACACTGTTGAAGGGAAATGCACTGGTTTGAAACAATCTGACAAATTTATGTTGGCTTTCATTCATCATCATGTTATTCTTCAAGCACAAAAAAGAACAAAACCCGAATCTGATTACATGCCCAGAAAAACTCTGGAAGACTGCAGATGTATCATTTCCTTTTTCCCTTTTCTAAAGGTTGCTCTTTAAATCACAAAAAATGTGTTAATTACTTTGTTAGCCACTTTTTGGACGGTTTTTTGGTGCAAAAAATAAGACTTAAGCTGATTGAAAAATCTCACATACCTCCATACTGATGTGGCAAGACCTATATGAGTCCCCACAAAACTGCTGGTGGTATATTTTTTAGGGAGAGTGGTGGGTTTGTACTGCTGTATTTTGTCTTAGTGTGGTGTTCCTACAAAGAAGAGTGATACAAATCTAGCAGGGAGCTCTCAGAACATGTTGTGCAAAACCCTACTAATGTGCCTTCGAGTACCTATAGGGATAAAAGGGGAAAAATGCTAAGCTATCAGCAGAATTGATGTTTATCAAGGGTACTTAAGGAGGTACAAAGAACAAAAGGAGATGAATGACTGCAGTGTTCTAAGTGTCCAGTGCTGAGAAGAAAGAAAGCAAAGCCTTAAATCAGCCACCATGACCCTCAAACACAGGGTAAGGACTATGTCTCTTCCCCCGTCTCTGTCTTTTGCTGGCTCAGGGAGACACAGTGGTATGCAACTCAGGCATGTTCATGCATGTAAAATGTTCAGTGGAGATTCCTTTCTGTCCTTCCCTTGGATTATAATAACTACCTGATTTTTTTCTGGTCTTTAGGTTTTAGTTGAGATTGAACTGTTATTGCTTACCAGTGGGCACCTAATACTCTTTTCCTCCTGAATCTTCCTTAAGGCCTCCCTATCCTGGAAAGTTGGCAGGCACCAAGGCTTCTATTTGCAAGAGAATTCCCATCTTCCTCAACAGCTCATGCAATGTCACCCATGGCTGAGCGTGAAAAAGCCCTCTTGGAAACATTGTCTCCCCAAGATGTGTTTCTTTCCAGGAAGCATTTGGCTCCACCTGATCCTTGAGCAGAAGGATTAGGATTCGCAAGTCTAGACCAACACGACCTCTTGTGATGTTCTCCTGTTCAAGCCCTTCTATGTACCTTAGTTGAGCAGCCAGTGAAAGTTCACCAGTTCACCAGCCCATGCTGGTTTTCCTTTGCAGTGATGACTGTAAAATTGCTTTTTTGGTAAAACATTTGTTCTTTTCTGCATCAAAGAGTGATGGCACTATGTTGGGCAGCATAATAAACTATCTTTAATCTGATACTACCTGCTAAGAGCAGAAGCAGAAGAAGACTGCAGTTTATTCATTTCCCTTCTCCTTAGACTAGCAGATAGAATAAGCAATAAATCACTTTCTTCCTAACTATACTTTTAGTGGAAGACTGTTATCATACCTCTTCTTGATCACCTCCTTTCCTAGACTAAAGTATCTTAAGATTCTTTCCTCTAGATTTTTCCATCATTTGTCTGCATCTTTGATGTATCGGTCCCAAGACTGGAGGCCACCCTCCTATCAAGTTTTCACAAAAAGCTTCTATTGGAACAAAATCAACAGAATAATTATTTCCTTTCCATGCTATACTCCTATTAAAGTATCTTATCATTGATAAAGCAAATCTATAATTAAGTTGTCTCCATCAGTATAAAGTTTGGACATTTCTTATGTAGCATCATGGACAAACTTTATACTGATAGACATGGACAAATCATAACCAGGTCAGGGCTAGACTTTACAAAGATTTAGACGCTAAATTTTATTTAAGCACCTGAACACTTTCATGAAACCGATCTCTTGCATATTCTGTTGAGATTGCCACTTCTCATTATTAAAGTGTAATAGCCATAAATATGGATTAACAGTTTTGCTTTGTTCCCTGACACCTTGATTACAGATAATCAAAAGTCATTTTCTTTCAAGACCTGAAGGAGGAAAATTAAGATGCAATATCAGCTCCACTTACAATGTGACTATCTTGACATGAAATCCTTGATGCAGAGCTGTGAAGGGGAGATGAAAGGTACAGGCTTTGTCCAATTTCCTTTGCACTTCAATAATCTTTACACTTCCAGTGAGGTGTCAAAGATGTGGATGTTATATTTTTGGATAAGGATTGAAATAAAATACTTGAGGCATGAAGTTAAGAACTTGAGCCTGTATGCTCACTGCAATACCAGCAGACCATAAAGAATCAGAGACATACTTCACCCTGACAGGTTTTCTGTGCAATGAATGTATTTTAGACGGTGCAAATTTGGTGTAAAGACCACAATCTTGTCTATAACATCTAATGAGAAAAACCTAAAGTCAAATACTTGTTAAAAAAACCCACCATAACAAGCAAACCAATCCCACAAAAACAAACAAGCAAACAAAAACCAACCAAACAAACTACAAAACAAAACCAAACCCCACAAAACCTACCCTTCATTATTGCTATCAGACAAATTATACCAATTTCCAGTGCATAGTAATTTACAAAAATTGTCAAAATTATGTGAGGCAGATCCTCAGTTTTAGCTGACTTTTCCTAACTAAAACAAATTTAATTACTAATTTCTAGGTTGTAAGTTGAAAGCGCCACTATAGTTTGCCCTTCAATGCAGTAGCACTTAAAGATACCTCTAATCTGAAGTAATTAATTAGGACATATACTATAGACCCCCTAGGCAATTCTCCTAGCAAACAACTGGCACTGCTTAAAAGCTTGTGTCTGCTTGAAAATTATGTACTTATGGAAACGTATACCCCAAATTCTATAATAGCTTTCACCTAAGCCACAATCCTTTTTGCTTTTTGAAATGTGTAATAAATCCCTGTGCAAATGTAATATCATGCTTTCATATTTCAGCCAATAATCTCAAAAACAACAAATCTCAATTAAGCTTCACAGCAGCACATTCGCTCACAGTGGGACATAAAAGACTATTTCCACTTAAGAAATTCATGAAATGACAAACAGGGAACAGCTCACTGACCCAAAATCTATCTGAGAGTAAGGAACAAGGCTAGAAAGACCTATAGCACTGATCCATCCTAAAGAACAACACTTCTCCGAAGCACAGGAAACTCTTCGATTTGCTGTTATTGTGTTGGGTTTCATCAAGGTAATGTGTAATGGAATTTCAAGCCCAGGCTTCAGGATTATCCATTCTCCATGGATAAAATTCTGAGCAGGTTCACCCCTGTCTGAAGCACCATGATTGATACACACCACAAGATTTATGAAAAAAAAATGTTTGGATACCACTTTCTTTTCTTGGACTTCCAGGATACCTTTTTTTATAAGTAGTAATTTTTGGAAGCTTTTGTCTGTAACCATGAGAACTGGAGGCTTTTTCTCTAAAATAAATATCTAAATTGCAGATTGTCATACCATCAGAAGACCCCAGGAGTTCCAGCAAGAGTGAGTGTTGTAAGACTGGCAGGACTGCAGTGCAAAAATGAGGCTTGCCACCTTAACTGAACATTTTCGCACAGGGTGAAATGCTCCTCTACTGCAGAGTACACACAGAAGAAATTTCGCATCATATTACCATATGATTACTCTGGCTAATTAAGAGCAATCATAGTAAGAACTGAACAGCTTCTAATTCCCCATCTCTGTCATGAACACACTCGTGAGTTGGCTCTTTGTGCAGCTTCATTTCAAGGCAGTGATTAGAGCAGACCCATTTATGAACAGTTATCTGAGATATGGCTTGCAGAACAATTTACTTTGACTGAGCAGTTGTTACAAGTTGTTGAGTCTACAGTCACATACAGCTTTTTAGAGCTAATAATAATAATCTTAAAATACAGTGAACAATTTTTTCTTTTTTTACTGCACATCTGAGAATTCTGAAATCTAAGTTTAAAGACTATGGCTTCCACTGTCCTGATTTCTCAGTGTCTTTGACTGGTACAATTAGAGCTGAGAAGGCAGGTTTGTTTTTGCTCCGATGTACCATTGGACCAAATTTAGTGTGGCAATATTAAAATGATTGTACTACTTTAGTGTGGTAAAGTATACACTAATCATATCTATCAGTTAAGTTCTGACAGAGCAGCTCTACTGTAGCTCCTCAGTTCACCTGGCAGAAGTGTCATTGGCTGTAGTAGAAATCAAACAGTAGAAATCAGGTTGGATAACTACTGAAAAAGCATATTTTTCTCGATTTTTATTTCATTTGAGCAATATTCTCCAAAACACATCAATCTACATGTTTGTGCCCAGTCCTGACCTAGAAATTGTTCTTTAAAATGGAATGAAATTCAGCTCTGGTCACATGCATTGGAATGTGCTCTGAATGCATTTCTCTCACTAGCAGAAGCATTTGTTACCCAGCAACTACAACTTTACTGAGTCAAGGCCAACCACTGTGCTACAGTTAGGGGAGCTGCAAACATATTGGGAATGACCGTTGCTGTGTGGACACTTGAGGATAGTAAGTGATGATCTGCAAATTTGACTTGAGTGAGTACTATTTGCCTCTAGCAGTATTCACCTGCAGAAGTTGAATGGGAGCAAGAAAATAAAACAGCATAGCAACATCTCTTGTGCTAAACCAGGCGGTTTTCATCTGTTCACTACTCTGTTGAAAAATAAATTGACATTTTCTAACTCAGCTTTAGGTTGGCATTTTGACAGACTAATTCTCTTCGATGGACTCTTTCAGTAAGTCATAGTTTAAATTTGTTTGCTTTCAAGAAAAATCACAAAATCTAAATCAAGTACTTTTGTTTCAAAATCCAAACATAATACATCTGATCAAGGATTTAGTAACCCTGCTTGAAACAAATGCTGTTTTTAAAATATTCCTCAATGCAAACACACTAAATGTTCAATAAATTTTAGAGGGATATGTTATCAATATCTTTATTAGGAGGCTTTCTTAAGAGAGTCTGAAAGCCAAGTAATGCTCATCTTCATTGATGAGCATTATTCATGATAACCCAAGGACAAGCAGTAAAGCAGCACAGGTCATTGTGCAAATTTCATTTGTAATTCAGGGAAATTCTTAATATGTTCATAGATTTCACTCTGGATTACTGCACAACTGAACCAAGATAATGAAAGATCAGAAAGCTCTTTTAGACTCTTTTAACTGCAGGAGGAAACTGAATGCACATGCATCTTTAACACGATGCTGCTTGACAGAGGCTCTGGTGTTGTTTAGCAGAGCCTGAGAAAGACCAAACAAGATGGTATTTCCTTTCTAACATCTCAGCAGCCCTACAGCCAGTACCCAGAGCCATTTCTCTATAGACTTTTTTAGGGTCCTGCTATGCATGCTTTTTCAGCTGTACCCATAGCAGCTCTTCCAAGTTCTTTTTCCTTCTCTTGTGCTCATATCTGTGCCTACTTAAGCAATACCCAAGTGAGTTTTGTGGCTTAGCCTTGTCCTTAGTAAGATTCAAGGGGTGTTTTCTCTTTAAATAGATACCATTTCTGAAAACACATGCACTTTACTACAGCAGTTCTCTTCCCTTGTTGGCTGTGGTTTCAATGGGTAAATCACGGTAATTGATAGAAAGAGGTGAGTTTGAATTTGAGTGCCAAAGCTTGTTGTGGGCCTTCACACACACTTTCCTTCCTGAACTGTGACCTTCCTTTTAACACCCAGTCCCTTGTCTTGGTGTGTTCATTTCCTGTTACAAGGCACTTCTAACACCTGCATAGTTTCCTTTAACCTAACAGTGCCTTATTTAACCCAGTGGTTCCCACTGTGGGCTTACAGAAGAAGCAACTGTGAATTGGGGTATGTCCTGGTTTAGGACAATATTAGGTTTATCAATGGACAAGAGACAGTTACGGAAGGCAGCAATTTATTAAAACGTAGATATATGGGGGAATAAATGGNGAGAAAGGGTGAGTGCCCTGTCCCACAGATTTATAATCCCAGCCCCTTCCCAGCACACCTTGGGGGTCCCCGGGGCTGATGGGAAAAACCCAGGCAGAGGTAACCTTGGTAACCTGGCTACTCCTCCGAGCCGGATATGGGCCCAGGAAAAGAGTTAATTTTTTTTTTTTTTATCTTCCCCTGAGGTTTTAAGCCAAACCATTACAGGGTAAAAACAGGGTCATCAAGAATTTCTCATTTCCAGTCACTTGGGACCACTTTTTCCAGAACATTTGGCATTGTTACTAATAATCTCTCCATCTTTGAACTTCCAAATTTTTTTGCTGCTTATTTGTTTCTCACATATTTAATGCAAGTTGTTTGTTTCCTTTTATGGCCAACACACTTTGGAAACCTCAGCTCTGCATCACTGACTCTCTCAGTCAGTGCTGCACAAGCTGTTGCAGTGTTTGAATGGGGCTTCTGGAGTTCTGCCAGAGGAGGTTGCTCTGGACCCATCCTGGTGGACTTGCCTCTGGTTTCTCAAACCATACAATATTCCTGATAGCTCTAATGGTCAGTGAAGACACTTGCACACACAGACAAGAGGTAGTTCATATAATCCCACACAGATTTTCAACAACTGAGAGACTGAGCTGGCATTTGATATCTGTGAAGGACCCTGGTGAGAAATTTTCCAGGTTTGTTTGCTGCTCTATCCAATAATTGTTTGAAGTCCAACTCAGAAATACAAAAAACCATTGTCACCAGAAATTCTTTTGATGAATATCTGAAAAATATTTCTAGTAGGATCACTATTTCCTCTGAAGTCGCTATTTAAAATGAAATACAATAAAATGTAAAATAAAATAAATAAAATAAAATAATAAGATAAAATGAAATAAATGAATTAATCAGTAAACTTCTTGCATGTTATATTGACAAGAATACCAGTCAATTCCCAATGTTTACATAAATATTCTGTCTTGAAAAAAAAAAAGAATCTTTGCCTCTGGAACATGTAATTTTCTCCAGGTAACTTGTCTGTTTTCAAGCTACAGTGTGATTTCAGGTAACCTACAGGTGATTTCAGTGTAACTCTGCACAGTCACAACTGTCTGAATGAGTCTTGGGTTCCTTCATGTAACAGGGACTGTAGCCCTGCACAAGCAAAGGCTGCACATGTTCTGGCTGTCTCTTAGATGCTTGACAAAGATATGGATGGAGCGCTGAGCTGACATTTTTAAATTCCAGACATCCCTTCCTCTGGATGTTCTTTATGAGGTGTGCTGGCAAATAAAGGGTGGCCCAACGTGGCAGTCTACCCATGGTGTTGACACTGCTTTATTCTTGCTTACAGCTGGCTGTACTTTTGCTTTGACTATTAGTGTGAATAGGCTTGGACTTTTGGTCCCATTGTATGAAAAAAACATTGTGTAGAACACAACTGTATAAGAAGAAATTGTTTGTTTGACTTCAAGAGCATGGAGGGACTCTCACAGATCAATGAATGCCACAAGAGAGGAAATACTTACCCTTTATGGGTAATAGAGTGATGTTGAGTGATGAGGGTACAGTTACGATATGGACTATCACACTGACTGAAAATATCATGAGTGCGAGTAAAACTCAAATTTCTCCAGTCACAGTTAGTGAGAAAGGAACAGCCATATAGGATGAAATGCCAAATAGCTCAAATCTTTCTTTGTCATGGCATAAGTATAACTGAGTGCACCCTGAAAATACTGCGAGCATGCTCCAGGTTGAACAAACATATCTCTATGTCTTTGAAATTGGAAATAAAAATAATTGGAGAGGTTTTGACTTCGGGGTGCATATTACTCCAAACCAGAGGAGGGAGAGTGTCATCTTTGGCCTTTAAGCTTGCTGCCTACATTGTGAACACCATGAACACCGCAAAACAAGATTGTTGCAGCATGATCCAGCTGCCAGCTTGAGGATGGATTTTTTTTTATCTTCCTCCAAACAGGTAATGGGAGAGGTTTCAGCATTTTCTTGGGGAAGAAGTAGTTCTCAAGGAAGAAACCTTGAGGAATTGCATGACATACTTATTCTTTTTTTTTTTAATTTTAAGCATTATTATTTCTGTGTGTTTAAGCAGCTTTTCACTGTGGATCACATCTATTTTGAAACCTAGAGACTAAGTTTTGTATGAATACTGGTTATGGAACCTGAATCCTTATCAGCAAGACTCAAATCCCATTAGTATTTCACTGTGCACATAATATCCAGAATGAATTATATATATTTGTAGGGCAAAGGAGGTGTAAATCAGTAAACAGGAAAAAAAAATTACGTAGGAAAGCATGGCCTGAAGTGTGTATCTGAGACTCGGGGAGCTGTGCATAATGAATAGATAAATGTGCTGTTTCTGCGGGTGGATGATGGAAACTGGATGTGTAAATAACGCACAATCACTTAGTAACTCTGACCTGTTACTTATGAAATGGAGGAGAATGTGCCAGGAAGAGCCTGGCAATAATGCTCAAAATAAGTGTCTAAGCCACATGAACACATACAGCTCCCAGCATTAAAAAGGCTCCCAGCATTACAATTTGGGGATTGTATTTTGTTGATTCCTTCACTCCTCCTGCCCTCACACATCACAAGGGAGTTTTTGCAACTATATGGATGAGGGCTTCCATTGCAGGATGTTCAAATACTGAACTTTTCAGTTGCTAGAGGGAAAATTCACATAAAACGTGTGTCCTCTTTGCATGCTACTGAAAACAAGTACATACACAGTCTAATTTATTTATGAAATCTAAGAAATGGTCACATGCTGCTATAGATGAATCTAAAAGAACAGCTGGCTCAAGCTAGATGCTGTGGATTGAAATACTAATTAATGTTTTTCTAAAGGCTGTATCTCATACTGCAATTCACCCCAGGAAAAATATAGGGAAAAATATATTCACAGCAAAAGACTGAGTATTGCCAGTGTTTGTATGCTACTGAAACTTCACTCAAAAGCAGCACAAATTTACCCCAAGCTCCTCCTCTGCTTCCACATCCCTAAATGGCTCTTTGCAATAGATCACAGTGCTTGTATTTGGGCAAAGCAATAGTAAATACAAACAGGCAGTAGGCAACTATTTTTTCTATATCGTGATAGTATATCTACTGTTTCTCTGCACTCATAATTACAGGGACCCCCAGGTAACTGCCCATCAGGAGCATGAAGAACTGTGCTGTTTCCAAGAGCAGCCAGATGCTGTGGAACTATTCTTCAGACCCCCACATAATGTTTTGGTAAGTTAAAGTAACCAGATCTTATAAAATCTGGAGAAAACTACACCTCTGCATATTTTTCCAATTACAGAGAACAAGAAAACTCCATTTGCCTTCTTTTTGATCTACATGAATTAACTGGGGTGACTTAGTTGAAGGCCTGGGTCTTCCCCCAGTTGACAGCAGTGTTTTGGCCTTTATTGCAGCCTCCAGCCTCTGAGACAGCAGGAGTCCTGTTGTCCTGGCAAGCTGCTCTCAAAAAAAATAATGCTGTGGTTTTGGTAGCCTCCTCTTAGGCTTTTTATTGCCTCACTGCTGAAGTGTTCCTTCCTTGCTATTTGTGTAGAGAGCTTCAACATCCTGTCTCTTACTGTGTTTTAATGAGAACAAAGGAAGGTTTTTCCACAGTACAGAAGCCAGAGCTCTGTCCCTGTCTGACATGCTGTCTAACAAAATTGATAAAGGGATTATATCTTTCAGGAAGCATCATTAATATCTGATTTTTGTGTTTGAAGGTGATGTATGTTCTGCTCTGAATACGGAAAACTAGCTCCTGTCCAGTGCATTAAGAATGGATAAATAAATTTTCACGGATAATTTTAATGGTGAAAATAACTTTCCATGGGTGGCAGAATGAGGATAAATGCATTTAATATAAAATCATGCTTTATATATGGATGTATAGGCCATATTTCTCTCACACAACAGTGTAATTCCTAAAGTATTTTTCAGGTTTTTATAGCCCCAGTTCTGCTCAAAAGAGAAATCACCAGACCATGTGGAAACTCTCCCCCTCCTTTAAGTGTTTGATTCATGGTCAAAACAGGCAGCTGCGGAAGGCAGAAGCCTGACAGGGACAGAAAAGTGCTCAAGAGGCAGCCACTGCCCCCTTTGCCTAGAAGAAGGAGAACTGCTGATGGTGGTGAGGGTTTTGGCTCTGTGGGGCAGGGCTGCTCTGGTGACAGGGCAGAGGCAGCTCTGCCCCACTTTTCAGTGCGAGCTGTATCAAGGAGGTGTTCACTGTGAAGAAACAGAAGTTCACCTCTATCTGCTCCATCTTGCTCCAGTATTATCCCACCTGACCTGTGTGAAGTTGAATCTTGTTGGAGGATGAGAGCCTGTGTTTCTGATCTCAGCTGAGCTTCTCCAGTGTGGTGGGGAAGCAAATAAAACATGAAAAAGTGGCTACTATATATTTGGAGTCTCCTGCCCTGATATCAGTGGCTGATGGCTGCACAGTGCAATGCTAAGGCAGGCTTTTTCTCAATCAAAATACAACAAAAGGGAAAAACTCTCAATGTTGATACTGTAATTTCATTTGTAATGGGTATTCTACTATCTGAAGCAAAAGCTCAGCACTGCCAGAGGGCTCTTGCATGGTTTTGACTAATATAAACAAGTATTCAGATGTGATTCTTCCTTTGCAAGCTGATCCCATGGTGTATTTACCTAAGCCATTCTCTTCTGGGGGTAGCTTGTTGACACACTTCAAGCATAAGAATCACTAAACTAGATTTAGTCATGCATACTTGAGTCACAGTCTTGTGTTACTTAATTTAGTACAGGCCACTAAATATTTTTACCTCTGTATTAGGGTCAGGACAGGAGAACTAATCAAAAGAGATTCACTGAGGCTTTATGTGTCATACAAAGTGCTCAAGCTAATCTTCCACACTCAAACTTACTCTTCACCACATGTGACTGAGACAGAAATACACAGGGGTCACACATTTCATGTATATACACATGTATATTTACATGTGAGTTTGGTCAGACAAGGGTGCATGAGTGCAAGGGCAATATTAAACATTAAAACCATCTTCATGCAAAAGCAAAGTCTTTCAAGGTGACAGCAAAGATGTTCAAGGTGACAGCCAAGGCAGAGGCACAAACTCCCAGCCTGATATGACGTTTTGTTGATACAGACACTTCATGGGTACATTGCAGCACCACAAAATACTGCTCAGTTCAGCGTAGCTACCTTGGTGCAAAATATGCCTGTTGGGGTTTCAAATCACGCAATTTATTAATATATTAAGAGATAGTTACACTGGTGGAAATATCCCTGCTACACAGAGGCCTGAAGTAAACAGACATATTTGGCACAATCATTTTGGAAATGTTAATCTATTTAGCCTCTTTAGTATTCATCTTGTTAAACATGAACAGCACTAAATAAATTGGTGCTACTTAAATATTTATCAAATGTCTCCCTACATGTTTAAAAAGCAAGCAGGCAGCCAGTCATAAACATCAACTTTTTTTTCATCGTTCCTCCAGGATCATCTGCATTTCTTCTTCAAAGCCTCAAAGGCTCAGCATCATGGTCAACACAGTGCCACAGAACAGGGAGAAACCGGGCAGGGTTTGACAGGCTGTGTGGAAAAGTTGTGGGAGCAGTGCCAACAGAGCCTGGAACCCCCTTGGGGCTAAGCCCCGAGTTCCTGGCACAGCAGGAATCCTTTGCTGGGGATGCGGGGCTGGTGCCCTGCTCAGCTCCTCATGGTTACCCGGTGCTGTTTGTGGCACCAAGCAAGCATTCCAGCACATTTTTATTCAGAACAAGTTTTGTTTACCCCCCTGATTCGAAATCTCACTGTGGCTTCAAGCTGTTGCATTATTGCAACTTTCTGCTGCAGCAAATAAGCTTTAAAAACCTGGTTTGCATCATTAGCAGGAAGCTTAAAAAAAAGAAAGGAAAGAAGCTTGCTATTTTAATATGAATTATAAAATCACAGAAACAACTGTGAACACAATCTTATCCCACCTCTGTTTTTCACTGGTGACTGGTACATTTTAACAGTGCTGAAGTTTGTGCCAGGTGCACACAAGGAATTGCAATTAGAATTTGCTTCCAGCCACGTTTCACACAGTGCCAGTCAAGCACAAACATGCATCTTACTGCCAGGCGCTGTAGAGGGAATCAAAGCAAAGGGGTCCTGAGAAGACCGCAGCACGGTAGAGTTCTGGGTTCTGATAACAAGATTGGAAGTCCTAGAGGTTCACTGGAAGTCCTAGAGGTTCACAGTATTAGTTTCAACCACTGCAGGTGATGACAGGGCCAGACACACACTGACATTCTGCACTGCAATAGCATCTTCCCCCGAGGAACCATGCACTTTACAAGCATCTTTGTTTCCCTTTTACATACAAGGAAATCAGTTTCTACCATATGTATTAAAGTTCCGGCAAAATGGACCAAAAAAATCAAACCTCATTGACTCCTAGTTTTGTGCTGTTCCCACAAAACCATGCTTAACCCTGCTGCACATGTAACTGAGAAAACTGATGGCATCATTCTTTACATTGTACACAACAGGACAATCAGTATCAATAGTTCAGTGACAATATCTACCGTCATTTCAAGTGGGGTTTTGGGGGACCCAATCCTCTGCCTTCCAATACTTTCCTGAATGATACAGATAAAGGAGTGGAGAATTATTCAAAATAGTCTTTAAAAACTGCAAAAATTCTCAATCAAATATATGAAATCAAAGAAAGCAAAGTGAAAAGGAGGAAAAAAAATTGAACACATAAAAACCTCTCAACCCCAGAAATGCTTGAGCAGAAATACTGCATAAGAGATTCTGAATATTTCAAGGACCAACACAAACACTGTGTACACCTATCAAGAGAGCAGATTCATCAATGTATAAAAAAGAGCCTCTTTATGGTGTGAGATGTCATTAGGTTGCTTTCCTAAGGAAAGGAGCTCTCAGCAGGAGTAGCATGTGTACACATGGGAACTCTACATTTTAAAGGACACATGCAAATTTGATAGAAGTCACATGACAGAAATGACAACATGACTCTTACGATAGCTTTGAAGAACTGGGCTTTAATCCAGAAAACAGAAGACCAGGGAAAGAACATGGAAACCTGTTTCAGTATTTCAAATGCTGTTTTAAAAACGACAATCAATTATTCCCCATGTCCACCAGGGAAGGATGAGCAGAAATTAACCTAATTTTCAGTAACGAATATTTAGGTTAAATATTAGGAAAACTTTCTCATTATGAGCATAATTAAGTGTTGGACCAGACTGCCTGAGGGTCACAGTCTGAGCACTGCCTTTATGGGAAATGCTGGAATGCAGGTTGGGCAAGTGCCTCAGGATGTTCTGAGAAGACTTTGCAGCTGGAAGGGGGAACTGGGGACTCTTCTTACTCTGTTTCTATATTTATGTGGTATTTCTGCAGTTGTGAGATCCAGTGTTCAAATGAAATGTAATATTCTTGACACTACTGTCTTCTTAATATTCATCTGATCTTTGTAACATCTTCTGGAGTAAAAGAGAGACGTTAAATGTTTGCTCCAACTGATTAAAAAACTCAGTTGATAAGACTAAATAAAAGTGCTCCAGAGAAATTTTTTTGGTCACAAATAAGTTCAAAATGACTTCATACTATGATCAAAGCAGAGCTAAGTCTGTGCTAAACCTCTTCCTGCCCACCAAGAAGAACTGACATTCTGCAGATTTGAAATACAGCAACTGAGGCAGCCTGGATACAAAGGTTAACCTAGACAGATTAATATGAGCTTGTATAAAGCTCTTAATGCTATTCCAAATGCTAATAGTGACTGACATTACAGGGTTTCCTGGAACTGATTTAGAAAGATGAGAACTGTTTGCAATAAAAAGTCTGTTTATCTAATAATAAGAGCAAGAAATCCTTAATTACCCAGCAACCTAACCAATTATGATCTCATTTAACAGAAAAATAATTTCTAAACATGGCATACATCTGTCTGATTTCCCAAGACACTGTACAGTACCATACAGTGCTCTTCAAACAGGGCTCTAGAGGCACTGCTGACATACATGTTGACAGAAAGCTGTGAAAAAAGGCAAGTTTTATTATAACCATTTTGGCAGTTGGTAAAGTGAACTTCAGCAAGTACAGTGTTTTTCTCAAGGTGAGAAAGAGGGGGATAGACAGTAGTGAGGGGTTTTAGCTTCACAATGTCCATCCTCATGTCTCTTCCAAGCCTTGGGATGCACAGCTCCTGATTAAGACCCTCAATGCCCTTCAGCACACAGGTGCTCTACAAAGGTGCTCTTGAATCTTTTCAGCCATGCATATTTCTCCTTTTTATTTCAGCCAAACACATACCTTTTTTTTTTTTTTACATTTTTAGTGAAATAACAAATGTAAGACTATTGTGAATCTGGCAAAGGCATAACAGGAATTTCGAGAACCTCAGGGAGCTGAACCATTTCACTGAGAGTAATCTTAGCTCACAAATAGAACAGCAGTCCCTGGTAGTATTGCAAATCCTGCTTCAGCTGCAAAAATATCTTAGATTTTTTTGCCTCTCTGAAATCAGTGAGAAAATTTACACTTATAATCTTAAAGTGCTTCTGCCAAGAAGTTTGGACCAGATGATCCTTGAAGTTCCTTCCAACTTCATATTCTATGATTCTGTGATTTAAGCATCCAATTATAAAATACTATCTCCCCTCCTCCATGGCCGAAAAACTCCAATGTTAAAAGAGAAATTTGGCTTCTCAGTCAAAATCAAAAGACAAGATATATAATTTACTGTCTTTCAGACATTGCAAAACAACTACAGAAAATAAATATCAGAATGGTTAAAATATGAACTAAGTTAGGCTGGAAATTCAAATGGCAGGATTTTTTAAGTGTATGTGCTATGCTGTGTCACTAAGTACAAACTAATAACATTTGATGTATACCAGAACTCAGATTTGGCTGACAGCTATACACACATATATCTCCTCTCCTCAAACTGCATTCCCATCCTGGGGATGTTTCCTAGTCTTTCTGGGAATTTTCAGAGAGGCAGGAAATATTCTTTCATGTGATCTCTCTGCTCTTTCTTTGGCAACTCTTGGGTGGAATTACTATGCACAGTCTTTTATAATGTTCTATTGGGTTTTGCTCTGTGTATTGAGATATTTTGCAAGCTACTTAAATCCAGTTACAAAACCACCGCAATGTGCATGTTTCCTAATATGAAACAGCTGCTAAGGAAAGCTCAAAATACATCTGATGTGCACTTTTTAATTACATGCCTTTACTCTATCAACTCTCAGCTCATACAGAATATATAAACTAATACATTTTACTGCAGTAAATTGTGGATTACTTTTTATAGGATGATTGCTTGTACAGCTACAGCACAAATTGAGAATTTATTTATTTTCCTTACTACAAATAGAAGAGGAAAACAAATAGCAATCTGCAAAAGCAAATATTCAAGCCTATACAAGGCAAATGTTAGGATGGGTAAGGTACAACAGACAGAGAGCATGGTTATCTGGAGGAAGCTCTACCAAAATATGGTGAAAATTACTCTAAACTGGACTTTCAAAGTTAAATACAATAAAACAATACAAAGTACTTAAGTTTGTGGGACTAGCCTGTCTAGCAGGTAGCTGCCTCTGATTATCTTGTAAGAAGGCCTTTCTGTGACTGCCTCATCAAATGGGCAGAATGAAATGCAGAGGAATTTAATGAAGTGTCCATTTATTGAGAGGAGTGGGAAGAGGAGTTTGCAATCTAAGCTCTAAGGTATTAGACCTCCGCTCTTCAAATGTCTGTAATTCAATGTTCAGGGAATTAAAGAGCAGAAAGACTGCCACAATATGAATGAGGCTCAGATTTATAGATAAAGCGTTAGAATAATTAACAATAGGTTTCCAGATTTGTCAAAAGGCCTTTTCTACCCTTTTGCAGGCTTTATATGCTGAAGAGAATACTGCTGCTTTCTAGTTGGAATTGGCAACAAAATGCCAATCTTCTATCTGTCATGTCCACTTTGGACCATTGCCTCTTCCAAGCATAAGCCCTCTTTTTCTACACTATGTAGCTTGTACCAGATTTGATGTCAGGAAAAATCAACAACTTTCAATCACAGGCACTATTTCAACCAAGTGACCAGGCAATATCAGTGCTAATAAGTGTTAAAAGTTGTTTAACTGTTTAATATGGTTCTAATATTTTAGTTTGGGGGGGGTGGGGGTGGGGAAGAAGTGCATTGAAGCTCTACCTAGCAATATTGTCTTCCAGTATAGTGCTAGACTATCATAACACCTTCAATTTGTCAAAGAAAAATAATAAAATAATATCATAAAGGTCAAATGGCACCAAACAGTTTAGGGCCAAGATGTAGAGGTTAAACTTGAAGACTAGTATCATTGCTGAGTGATACCACACCTAATTCTTTGGTAATGCTTGGTACTGTGGAGCTACTACACTGGTAATCACTATTACAAGACCATTTTAAAGAGTGGGAAAACTTCTAGAAAATTAAACTAGACAACTCAGGTGAAGGATACAATTTTAGTCTTTAATAATGAGATAAGATGGTCATTCAGACTGTTTACAGTAGAACCAAGGTGTACTGTCATCTGAAACCTACGTACCTCTTTCCAGGAGCCTGCCATACCTGCTGAGCTTAATATTGAAACCAGTATGTGAGTCTTCATGGCTTCATGTGTGTTGTGCATGTTAATCACATGTAAGGTAATCCGAACAGTCATCTCTGGCTTAAAAGAAAAAACCTGTGAATCAAGGAGCTTTTGAAACAGCACTTGACCATTCACTTCACTGGATGCAGTACACACCAGGAGTGTTTGCTGCAGTCCCTATTATGAGAGCAGGTGATGAGTAAATTCAATGATGAAAGTTAGTCTTTGTTTTGCTGAGATTATGTGTGCAATGTCTCTGTTTTCTGTGCCTGTGTAGGCCTTCATTCCCAGGTCAAAGATTGTATATTACAGGACTACTCAAGTGAAAGGTTTGCACCCCAGACTTCACTATTCCCTGAACTGTGCTAGTCTGGAGACGACACGTGAACTAATACTTATGCAACTAGGGAATGGAAACTTGAGCAAAGAGCAAACCAGCATGACAACATGGATGCACCCCTGCTGTACTCATCAGCTCGACTGTGAACTCAAGCAGAGAGGGAGGGAAGCTGTAGCCTGAAGCAGGGCAGGACCAAGAGGCACATTGTGGCTCTTGGAGCATGAGGCTGATTCTTGCTCTGCTGCCTGCACAAATGTAGCTACGTGCTACCTCTTAACTCAGGCTAGATTTTAAGACTACAGACTAAAGCAACAAACCTCAGATATTCTCTAATGCTATACATGCTCTCTGTTCTCAAAGGCTTAACGTTGCCATGAAATACTTATAATATAAAAGCCATTTGATATTCTGACATGCAAAAAGACAAATGAGCAGAGTTAAAGATTAGCTTCTCTTTTTGAAACCTTGAATGCTTCAACACTAGAAATACTTCATGTTTTCTTGGTCTCTAAAAGCTTATTAGCAGGCAGGTAAAATACAGGAAATAATAAATTAATGAGAACACTAGGGGAAAAAATTACAATCTCCTCCATAAAATTTGAAACCCCCCTCATTGAAACACTAAAATATTATATTACAGAAAAGAAACTGTCATTTTGCTTAAAGTATGTTATCATCAGGGCAGTAGTGTTTTGCTCAGTCATAACGAATGTTTTTTTACCAAACTTGAGAAGACCAAGGGAGGAGCTGTAGCTGTGAGGTGGTAAAGGGCAGAAGCTGCACTACTTGTAGGTAGCAGCCTGCTATCCCAACCATTCAGTGGAAAGTGGGAGCTTGGAGTGGGGAAGGACAGAATTATATTTTTTAAGCATGCAGTTGAACATGAGGAGAGGGAGAGAAAAGTTCATCATGCAGACCATAAAACTTGGACAATGATAAAAATTTTTGTCTACCCATGCTGTAAGAACCTTAGGGATCAGATCCTCAGCACACCTCTGTGAAGGCTTATAAAACCCAAGCCCTTACTATCCTCCTAATAAATTTTCAGCTGAAGTATAGTCTGTGTAAGATAAATCGTTATACCTCATATAGTTCATTTGAGGAGACTTGCACTAGGTGTAAAGTTAATAATAGAAACTAGAGCGGAGGGGCCCTGTCAGGTTAATCCTGCAACCTGTGTTGTTTATGTGCTTCCTACAAGATGTTGTAGGTGATGGTGTCATTCTCCCTGGAAACATAATGAACAAATGCCTTCCTTTCTTGTATTTTGTTGTGCTACAGATTATTTTATACTGATATTAAAAATAACCTTCTTCCAATCGTCTTTACTCACGTCAGACAGAATTTACTATGAACAAGCAGACAAAAGAAGGTCACTGCAGCAGCTAAGCTCCTGAGGTAGGATTACATTTTGTGGAAAGCATGGGATAGTCATCCTGCACTAAGGGGACTTCTGCTCATCATAGGGATGAAACAGACATAAAAACATCTTTTTTTTCCCTGACAACAATCAAGATCAATGACTTTTCTTCTGTGTTAGCTTTCCTTTGTACTTGCTTTGGCTGATTAATTATTTCCATACTATTCTGTTCTTACTGACATACAGATATTTTTATTGCATATTTCATGTGAACAGTATATTACAGCCTCTCTTGCCTCTGTCCAAGCAATCCATCTCAGATCCTAGCTTTCAGAAGAAATGTATGCATGCATTCACTAAAACAAAAACAAACAAAAAAATAAGCCACAAGAGAGAACGAAGAATCTATCAGTCCTAATCTCCAGGTGTCCGTGACTGTAGCCTGAGGTGAGGCCATGGGCTATGCTCAATGCTGTGCCACATACAGCTGCTGTCCACTTGCATCATCTGCACAGTGACTTTGTTAGTCAGGACTCAACTTTGTGACTGTGCCTGTGGGACCCAGCCTGGCTGAAGCCTGTATGTGCCCCTACCAGTGTACCACAAGAAACAGCCATACTGGTAGTCAGTGATTAACTGACCACAGCAAGGAATTACCAGCGTTGAGAACAGACACCATGGCCTCATTTCTGAGGTGAAAGGCACCAAACTGTGTGTTCAGGTTTGGTAAACAGGATCATCCTTATTTAAACAAGTGAATTTACACTTGTGCAGCAGGTTTTCAGGACTTCATTTGAAACCATTTATTTAAAGCCATAAGTTGCTATCTAACAAGCTCAAATGCCCTTGCTGAAATGGCCACGTCCTCTATCAGACAATTCACTACATATAGTTCCCACAGAAAGAACCTGGGAGATGCTGACCAGGGCCTTTTTGTCACCAGAGATGCACGAGCTGCTGGAGCTGGAACCAAAATCTGGTGTGGTAGTTTGCCATTGCTCACCAATCTGTTACCAAACATCAGAACCAAGTCATGTTTCTTTTGTTCCAGCATCAAAAAGACATGTGCCTTTCCCATTTTAGTTTCAAGCATTCTTGACATGGTAATTTATCAGGATGTCAAGCGTCAAAGCTTGCAAACAGAAATAAAACATAGAAATGATGGGAAAATAGAGGGAGGGAGAGCTCATAAAAGAAGCTACGAGCTCCAAGTACATGCATCATGTAATCCCTGTCACTTTGTATCTTTGTTGAGCTGTGAAACCTGTTATAGCAACTACTAGTGGTTTGTTTCCTCCAACAAAAAGCAATGAATATAATTTTTAAATTCCTTGACAAGTTGTCATGCAGATCTATCACAGTCATGAGAAAGGGGCACAGTAGAGTGTAATGGCAAGACATGTAGCTGACAAAATCCCAAACCTCTGAAGGCATCCTAAAGTGATATACAGCAGGATAAATCTTCCATTCAAATGAAGGCAATCCTCATTGAAATCATACCCTAAACCGGCATGAATCAAGAGGGCTATAATGAAATGTCATGTTGTTTTCTAACCTTGAGAATTAATGTGAGTAAGATTGTCTATTTCCTTTTTTATTTTCCCTTGGGAGCAAGCAAATTAAGCAAGTACATGTCAGAGTATAGCACACAGCAAATGTGTGCATTTTTATGGATTTTAATATTTCTTTCAAATTTTATGTGCTTTATGTCTAATATAGCAACACATTAACCTGCTTGCTATAACTCCAGTTTCCTGCTTTTCCAAAGCCTGCAGAGCCTGGGCCAGCCTGTCTCCAGCCTGGAAGAGTTCACAGCTTGGAATTGGGGTTGTGAACTCATACAGCCTGTAATCCCTTAAATCTTGTATCCCACAGGAGAATTAAGGATGAGGAGGGCTGTATCTGTGGATGTTGGAAAGGAGAGAAACAGTGCCAACGGGGAGCTGAGCAGAAGGAGGGCATAGGATATGTGTGTGAGGGCTGGCAGAATCCAAAGTGCTAAGCCAGACCCAAAGGGAAAGGTGGCATCAAGCAGCAGAAGGAAGAGCAGAGCAAGCCAGAGTGCACGGTGGTGGAGGGCAGGGGAGGACTCAGGAGTTATAACCCACAGAACGGAAAGTGGGCAGTCATTGAGCTAAAGGGTAAAGCTGACAAGAGAGACTGATAAACTGGTTTGAATTTGGAGTGTTGGAAGAATTCACTCTTTGACATGTTCTCGGAAAACGGTGTAAATCACATTTCTCCATAGCCCTGGTGAAGGGAAGGCACGTTGATCCCTTATCCCACCTCCGTGCACCCTTCTCTCCCTAAACACATGCTCAGAGAACAGCCAGAGGAAGACTAAACACAGTATAAGAAGTTTTCTACCTCAACCTTTTTATTTTTGGGAGGTGGAAAGTTATGATTTTAAATCTCTTCAGGCAATACTATTCTTAGCTTGATTCCAACTAATGAAAAAGGCTATTTATCTAATAGACTTTTAATCGCAAGTTCTACTTAAAAATCAATTACATGACACAACCATTATAGTTAAGCTCTAAATCTCATGTATCTTTCTGTTATCTGAGGATTTTCCTCTGAGATAACAGAGATGATTGATACGCAGCCAGATTTTCAAATTATCACCACAGAGTACAGGCCAGGTTTTTTCATCCAGCTGTTCCTGTTTTGAATGCTTATAGAGCAGGTTTTCAGAGGCCTTATCACCTATAGCACCGTCATTTGAAAGATCGCTTCCTCTTTCATGTGAGCAATTAGGGGTCAGCTGCCTTGGTAACTTGACCACAACCCTGAGTGCTGAGATCACTTAAAAATTTTGGCCACAAAGAACAGAGCTAGAAGGCATCCTGATTAATTTAAGCCCAATTGCCCTAATAAGGCACAAAGGACCACAAATAGAAGCCAGTGCAGTCCCTGGAGGACAAGTTTTCTCGATGCTCTCTAAGCTTGCTAAGACTCCACATTGTCTTCAGACACTCTGTTTCTCTAATGTGGCTGTGTTACACATGCAGGCAAACCACATACCAGCACATCCTTCACCATGCCCACAGGAGAGTGCAGCTAAGCAAGCCTGGGCACAGTTGTGATTTGGATGGCAGGGAGACAAGGAGCAAAGGAAAGGGCTGCAAACTGATGCAGTATTTCCCATTGCCTGCCTCTACCTGACATGCAGTTAGCAGAGAAGAGACATGAAGGAAAGGTCAACAGCTGCTCAGAGCGGTTTTAGGTCAGACATATACTTGGGGTTGCCAACAATGTAATGGGAGGCAGCTGAGGAGGTCATGCTTCCATTTACCATCTCACAGTGACAAGCTCTGACATTTTAACTAGGTGCTACACAGAGAACACATTTTCAGTACCAGAACCAATTTTCAGTACCTAATATGATGTAAATTATCTTAACTCAGTCACTTACAGACACCTTAGGCAAGTTCCTTGTTTAAGGCCAGATACCGATAATATCAGATATGATGCAAAAGCTTTCTTATACTGATAGCATCCTACATAAAAATAAATGGGGAATCTGTTATAAATGGATCATACTAATCAGTGTTGGCTTAGTCTACTGAACAAACACCTTCATTAGTAGCGTCAGTCTTTATTTAGGTTCAGTTTTTCTCTGAAAACTATATCCTTCTCATGTAACTCTAGTTGCATGCCCTTGTTTAAGCAAACTGCAGACATTTCTCATCCACAAGTACTGTGGCAGCCTACTATAAGTAGTAGAAAATCTGTAACTTGTATAAATTAGTAACCCAAAAGAAAATCTAAATGTCTCTGGCTCCAGCAAGTCAAGATTTTATGTGACTTCATTCCATACTGTTCTCTGCATTTCTACATTCCCTTAAGTTCCTACAGACTATTCCACCCTTGCAGTTATTTATCACGGTATATGTATATATGCCTTCATCCTGCAGTTTAAAATCAGACAATGAGTCACTGGGGTCAGTTAGATTTGGCCTTTCTGATTTAACCCTGAATGGAAGCAAGGGAATTAAACTCACCAGAATTGACTCATTAATAGTGTTGGGCACACACAGCTCATTATTTGAAAGGAATATTCTCTTGCATTTAGAACAAGTTTCATCCAAAGCTCAAGACAAGAACCATACTTCTGTTTTTGAGGACTACCTGGCTAATGTAACACATTTGTTCTTTTGTCAACATGCTCTGTGTTTTCCCCAAGACACATTACCTCTGACACATTGTTTAAGATGCATTATGACAACTACAACAAGAACCTTTCTTGGAGCTCAGTACCACTCCACTTTTGCTTGTACCTATATGTGTCCTCCTGCTGAACAAATCCAGGATTAGCTGTAGTCAGAGTAATTTTTCTTTCTGTGTGCAACCAAAGTGGCAGCTTGTTGTTCGATGTGTACTGTTTTATGGATTTCCAAGGAACCAGGACGACCTTGGTTATCCAGCGAAAATTCTTACTTTGCCTTGCAAAGCATTTGTGATGCTGAATAATGGAGGGTCTAGTAAGAGGCAAGAATCACGTTTATATTTTAATAGAGCAATAGGGGAACTATATTAAAATACAAAAGCTGCAAATAAAAATCAAAAAAGGCTATAGAAGGAAAGCAAAGGAGCCTTTGACAGTGCATGTTACTGTATTGCAACCTGCAGGAAAAATACTTCCCCATTTTACCGATAAATCACGAGTCTTCGTGAACAAAAATCACTTAGGAACATGGATAACTGCCCCAAAGGAAACACTAAACTCATCAGGAATTAAGGACACTCCTCGAAGAGGATAAAACAAGATGGGTTTTTTTGAAAAGCTAACGGAGTAAGTCATCGTGACGGGAAAAGAAAACCCGCTTGACCTCGAACCAAGCCCCAGGAGAAATCGCCGGGGGAGATGGCACGGCCACATCTGGGGCGGCGAGGGGGACGTACCCCGGCAGAGCGCGGCCCTGGGTCTCGGCTGGGCACCTTCCCGGCCGGGAAGGGGGCAGGGCCAGGACTCAGCCCGGGACGCAACAGGTCGCCGATGGCTGCGCGCTCCCACCCGCACGGTGCGGGCTCAGCCTGACCCACTCAGCCGCATTGGAGAACCAGCACAAGGAATCCTCTCCCCGTCCTCAGCTGCCGCTCGCCCACCGCGACCCTCCGGGGTTAAACTCCTCACGCTCCTCCTCTTCCTCCCCCCTCCATCCCGGCCCGCCGGGGTGGTCCTGCAGCCCCGGCCCGGGGCAGAGCCCGCCCTCCATAATCCATGCGCGGGCGGCACCACCGCGGCTGGCGCGGCGCTCTGAGGCGGAGCGGAGTGGGCTGTGCTGGCCGTGCCCCTCCGGCGCGCTGTCCCCGCTCGGCCGGTGAGTGCTGCGGTACGTGAGGAGGGGTCCCGGGGCAGCTCCGCTGGGGCTGGGGGGGGTGACAGGCGGGGGTGAGGCTCCTCCGCCTTCTCCCGCTGCAGGCGGCAGAAGGTCCTGGCCGGGAGAGCGCGGCCCCTTCGCCCACAGGAGGAAAGGGTCGGCGGGCGAGGGACTGCTGTGGGAAGCCGGGTGTCGGGAGGCGGGTACCCGTCTAGGGAGGCGGATGCCCGAGGCAGTGGGGCTGCCTTCGGGGAGGGAGTTGGTGGGGATCTTGGAGGGCTCAGCCGAAGCTGGGAGAGCGACCTGTGGGAGCCGGGAGCGGCAGGANGGGACAGGGTGTTGTCCTCCAAATCTGTTCGTCAGGGGCGGAGAGGGGGCGCAGGGAGGCGACCCCCCGCCGGGCTGTGCGGTGGCCGAGGGCGGCGAGAGGGCCCGTGGGCGCTGGCGGTGCCCGCCCGGTACGGCAGCGCTGCGGCGGATGCTGCCCGCCCCGGAGGAGTTCCTGGGGCGGCGCTGCCGGTCGGTGGCTGCTCGCTGCGCACCTGGGCGGACCGGGGTCACCACGGGCGGCGGGGCGAGCCCTGCAGAGAGCCGGGGACCTCATCCCGGCGCTGGGGAGAAGAGGCAGATGTGGCAGTAAACACGGGTTGTGTCTCCTGCACGCACAGGCAGAGGAGCAGCTGGAGGAACCACCTCGTCGGTCGATGTTCCAGCAGAGGCAGAGCTGCGGTACCCGCGCTGCTCTGCGGTTTGCAGATCCCTTGAACAGCGTGTTAGAGGAAGAGGTCTCTACAGTTTTAGTAATTGGAAAGGGGATGAAGGACAGACTTGATCTCAGTGGGAGTATGTGGGGTCTGTCATGTCGTGGTGCCTTGGTGTTGGGACACGTACGCAGCACTCATCAGTTTACATTTACTGAAATCTGCCTGTTAATGTGCTGGACTTACTGTGTTTTAAAATTTTCCGTGTGATTCTGAGAAGTAATCTCACAAGAAGTGCTCTATAACTGGAGTAAATGCACTACTTAAAATTAAGTTAAATATTCAGTTAGTGAAAATGTACTTTAAATATTTAGGTGGTCAGCTAATAATCAGACCTGCTGATGTTTGGGGGAAGGTACTTCACTTGGAATTTTTACAGGTGTGTTTCTGTTTGCAAATGGCTGTGACTTGAAAAACAGACGAATTTATTTGATGTTGCTTTTTCAATTTATTTTGAAATTATTGAGAAGGCGCTCAAAGCAAGCTGGATTCTGTATACCCAGCTTTTGGTCACTTGACCATTTACTCATTTTGAACATAAGCAATTCAGGTGAACACTGAGGCTGCCTTGCGTGGAAGATGCTATTTGTTTAGTTTTTCTTAGTGCTGCCAGGCTCTGTTCTCCAGTCCCTAGTGCTTATTAGGTTTTTTTGCTTCCTACTCCTCCTATGTCAACAGGTTATAAATGTTGGTAGGCTTAGGGCAGCTTTAGTTACAGAAAACTGTACTTTTTAACTTGGCAGCATCTAGCTTGGATTGCTGTGTTGGGTCTCTTGAATGGAAAGGTGGTGGTGTGGGTTTATTTTTTTTAATGCGTACTTGTGAGTTTTAGTCTACCTGTGTTTTATGGCTGTTTATATCATTTCCCTCTTCTGGTGGTTGCTGGTGCTGGTGCAATCTCACTCGAGGGGATTATGGACTTGGATTTTCAAATGTGTAATCGAAAAATGTGACAAACATACCCAGAACCTTTGTGTGGGCTTCCTCTGGACAGCCACCCCTTCCACCATCCCGCCCCAGCCTGGTTCCCTGCCAGGGGGCTCCCCCGCGGAGCTTTAACACTGTAGCCCCCGGCTGAATGAGCTTCAGTTCACGGGGTTGACCGTCGTTGCATCACTGCACTGCAGGGTTATGTTTGCATGGATTGCAGAGTTAAACAGGAGACCAGTCCCGTTGAAACAAAGAGCTGGATGGGTATCGTGCTGCCTCTGAGCTCTGTTCTTCAGAGTTGATGTATCATGGAAGTGGTTGCTGAAATAAGGCATCTCTCTGTGTCTCCTCTCCCCACGTTAAACTTACAGTGGAGCAGCTGAAGCTTTATTGGTTTTGGAAAATACTGCAATATTTTTAATAGCATAGGATATATCTGAGATATGATACTGCTGCTGTGCATTTGGGTGATGGTGTTCTGAACAGATCGTGTTTAGAACCCCAGGAATTATGTTTAGTGACTTGCACATGTAGAATATTAGTGTCAACCACAGAATAAAATGCAAAAGCGCGAGTCTTTTAAAGATGGACACTTGCAAACCACCCAGAAAACAAAGATTTTTGTTATTATGTATTTTGTTAAGTACTTCACAGGATTCGTGTTTTTGATTTTTCTTTTTATTGAAACATACTAATACAATTGGGAGCTTATTTGGTAATGAATGGAAGCATTTCAAAGTTCCACACAGCTTGTTTTCATTCCGTGTTGACTTGAACTTGGGGAGAGTCATGCTGGCAGTTCTGTAGCTCGGTGACTGCAGTGATGCCACTCTGTGTCTGAGAAAATGAGATGGCCACATGCTGCAGTGAAGATTAGCACAAACTGCTCTTCAGTTCTCTTTGTATGTGTCACTCCTGGGTATGTCATTCTTGCAGTTCTCATAATTACAAATTTCATGGGTGGATTTTCCCTCTTCATGCTGTTTGTCAGGCATATTTAACTACTAATACACTCCCAGCTAAGTTCCTTTTAGATGTCAAGAAAAGGGTAACTGCTGGGAGCTTTTTGCATCTGAGTTATTTTTGGGTAGGCTGAATACATACTGGATGCTCAGAGGTATCCTGAATTACAAATTTAATAGTATTTCTGCAAGTTCCTGATCATTATTCACAGAACCTTGAAAATATATTAGTGTTTTACGTAGAATGGAGAAGAACCGGTGTCAGCCTGGAGGAATTGCCCAGTAAGGTTATATGTACCAGGTTTACTGTGATACATTTGGCAACAAAGGCAGAGGAGGAGAGCATGGTCAGAACTCTGCAGATTCTTTGATTTACAGGAAACTCACCTGAACTTTACATCATTTTCAGTCAAGTTTTTGTAGAGTTCAAGACTTCTGTAGTGTCTTTGGAATTGAAAATGTATCTCCACAGGGCAGGATATTGCTACTATTTGCAGTACAAGGAGGGAATGTCCTTGTCTTAAAACTGTCCACTTTGTCTTGGTTAATACAAGACTTCACCTTTCTTGCAGGTGTAGTGATTGTTTTCCACTTCAGGAGGACATTTTGACAGTACTTTATACCTATTTGTGCAATTACATAGAATTTAAATCGTCTTTAACCCAAAATTTAAAAAAAAAAAAAAACCAAACTTGTGGGCACTTTCTGTTCTTGTGCCTTCTTTCTGGTACATCAGAATGCAGTTAGAGAAGTCATCTTTTTCTCTATTTCATCTCTCACAAACACACCTAACATTGCCCTGAAATGGATGCTTTTGCTTTTGCATCCATTTTCTTAACTCTTGAAATCAAGGCTCAGTTACCATGTGTGAGCTTTTCTCCTGACTCATTGAAGTGTTGGAACTGTGCTTTAGAAATCTCTAGAAAACTAAACCTGACTTAGAAAAATTGTTCAAACCTCTTTTTAAGAAAACCAAGTTGAATGGTGGTGTGGAACTCCCAGTCTTCACTGTTCTGTCATTCACTTATTTCTTGTCTTGTGATACTTTTGTCCTGTAAAGTTTCTGTAGATTTGATAACTGCAGCCTAAGAAGTTTTCACTTTGTGACCATTTCAATGTTTCTATATTCAGCCCTAGAACAAGAGGTGCATAAAATAAAATTTCACTTAAAAAGTATCTTTCAGGCTGAAGAAAACTAGTCTCAATAAAAAATTAAAATCAGTATTTTGCATCTGGACCTTTTTTTCTTTCATTGATCTTTAACAAAACATTCTTTTCCAGGTAGGAAAATACTCATGGTTTTGTGTGTTCTAAATTACTTTGTTCCGGTGTAGAACATATTTCAGAGTGGTTGCTAAGATCACCTTTTTGAGTAAGGCTTGGATAATTGTGCTTTTTGTAGCATTATTATTGTTCGTTCTTCTTGGTTTTCACAAGCCATGAGGGGAAGAGATAGGTATGAGTTTTCCCTTGTAACTCAGTTGGACTGTGGGGAGACAAAACTGTCTCTAGTTCCCTGATCTGATCTTGTATTCTTTTGTTCCATGTTTTTCTTGGTTTTAAGTCTTCTGTCTTCAGCATCTCTGTGACCTCGAAATACCTTTGAAGTAAAGGTGTTGGTGTAGAATTGGGCTGACTGAATCTGTGAGGTGTTTGTGTTATTTTGGTGTCGTTCTTGCAGGTGAAGGATGTGAACACAGAATCGCAGCATTAACAAGGTTGAAAAAGACCTTTGAAATCATCAAGTCAAACCCATTAGCTGACACCATCTCATCAACTAAACCATGGCACCAAGTGCCTCATCCAGTCTCTTGTTAAACACTTCCAGGGATGGTGACTCCACCACCTCCCTGGGCAGCCCACTCCAATGGCCAGTCACTCCTGTGAAAAATCTTTTCCTAATATCCAGCCTAAACTTTCTCCGACACCAAGACGGAGATGGGAGGCATTTCTGTTGGGCAGTGCTGCTGAAGGAGGCAGCAGAGGCCCAGCTGTGCTCAGGGAAGGCAGTTGGCGCTGGGTGTTCCCATTTGGAAGCTTGTCATGGGCAGTGTGTTCCCAGTGGCTCTCTGGTGGATCACCAGAGACATCTCGGAGAGAAGCCACCTTGGTGGGTGGGAAGGTCCGTGTGGTGGCCACTGACACTCATCAGGTGTGTGCAGCTTCCAAAGTCAGAGAAGGGCAGCAGTTTTTCTGTTGCCTTTCATTAGGTTGGTTTTGGTCTGTTTCCTTGGTCTGTTTCCCCCTGTTGCCCACACTGAAGGGAAGGAACCTTACCTAGTTCCACACAGATGAAGTTGTGGTCACTGTTTTTGTTGGAAACCCAAGCATGTTTCTGTTTACATTTCTTAAGTAGTGGTTGATTTAGCTGCTGTGATTTTGTAGATTTACAATGTTTTTGAACTTGTATAACCACCCAAAATTATGTTAATGATGCTGAGCTTTAGCAAGCTGTGACTAAAAACTGGGTTGATTTCTCCAGTTCCTAGGGAGAGCCTTGAGATAGCTGGGATTAATAGAAAGTAATTGCTGACACCCATTGTCATCTCTCAGGAGGGTGAAGTTTCATTGGGTTTTTGGTTTGGTAACTTTGCAGTGATGAATACTTTTTTTTTCCTTAGTCTTGGAGAACAATTAGGAATATCTGGCAGTGAAGTGTTTACTGAAATGTTTAGATTAAAGAAACTACAGGACATGACTTGTAATAATTGTCATCAACTACAGAACCATCAGGTGGCTGATTAAATGCATTGTGTAACTGTTGTGACATGACATTGTACTTGGTCAGAAGTGCAATTCATACACTGTTCCTGTAGTTTTTGTAGTTTTGTTTCTCTTGGAGCTGTACCAATGCTCTGTTTTGTTTGTTTTTGAAAAATCACTGACCTGGAACCATGTGTAATTGTTTTTTCCACCTCTTTCAAGTACAGTGTATTTAGTAAACCATATTATTCACAAACCTCAATGTTTTTTGTTTTTTTTCTTTTATATACTATCTGACTCACTTTTACAACTCTTGGTATGTTCAGTTTCCACGGATTATCTTGCACTTTCCTGTTTGCTTGCACACACCTTAATGAGCTTTTTCTTTTCTATTTTTTCCCCCAGAGATGGTGCGCTGAGTCATTCCCACGAGCGGCTGCTGTTCCACTCTGAAGTAAGAATACATTAAGGAACTGAAGGTGTCAAAGAGTGCACTCCTGGCTAAAATACACTTTCCCCAAGTGAATGTATTGAAGATTTCTAGACTTGGTTGGACAAATATCTCTACCTCCAGTTTTATGCATACTGCGAGCAATGGCTGTGGAACTCTGTTTGCTGCTGCTGCTGTTTTGTGGAAGTACTATTTCAGAGGTGCAGCCTATATACAAACCACCTCCTGGGACTTTGGATTTTGGATTTGTACCAGCCAAGACGTATGATACAGGTGCTTACCATGAACCTGGGGCAATAGGAATTTTGTTTAAAATANCAAAGAGTGCACTCCTGGCTAAAATACACTTTCCCCAAGTGAATGTATTGAAGATTTCTAGACTTGGTTGGACAAATATCTCTACCTCCAGTTTTATGCATACTGCGAGCAATGGCTGTGGAACTCTGTTTGCTGCTGCTGCTGTTTTGTGGAAGTACTATTTCAGAGGTGCAGCCTATATACAAACCACCTCCTGGGACTTTGGATTTTGGATTTGTACCAGCCAAGACGTATGATACAGGTGCTTACCATGAACCTGGGGCAATAGGAATTTTGTTTAAAATAGTACATGCATTCCTGTACTTAGTGCAGCCAAACTCGTTTCCTCAAGGTAAGCAGATAAACAATTTTTTTCAAATACAGACATGTTATTGATGTGTTCAGCCTGTTGTAGATACCAAGGCCATGGACAGGAAGTCAGTTATATTGAGGGCTTTGTAAGTAGCACATGTAATGGCCTGGAAATGTGTACAGTTCTCTATAAAAGAATATTTTTCTACTAAACATGGTGGGGAGGTGGTTCTTTATGAAAATGAAGTGCTGGTGTAGTTTCACAGAATTTTTTTTACTTATCTCAAAGCTGTCCCTGGTACATTTGAGGCTTTTTTTCTTAACTGAAACAGCATGAGATAGGAGTAGAGGATAAACTGCTTTGTATTGAATATTAAATCCTTAAGAGACAGCTCTCTGAGATTTGCATATTATGATAAACAGTCCGGTGGTTATATTAAAAGGTTTAGCTTAGGCAATGGAAAATTTGAAATAAATTTTGTTACAAAATCTGTGCATCCATGGTCAAGTTTTATATGAGGGCAGTTCCATGACACAGCCTCGTGTAGCTTCTTGTCCTTTGAAGGCTGTCAGGTTAAGACTTGAAACTGCATTTGTTTTATCGAGATTTTGTTTTTCCATTCCTTTCCTACAAAGTTGTCCCTTCTAAAGGAACAGTTAAGATACTGGAGAATTGTGTGCTTATTGAGGTTGCATTGATTAAAAAGTGCTTTTGGAAACCCCCTGTGTTTGTGGATGTGGTAGTTATATCAACTTAACTTTCCAAGGAGCTTTTTGTTTATTTAGCTCTGAAAATACTAATGTGTTTGTATAATATTGGCATTTAAAATCATATTGTGGTGAGCCTTCACCAGAATCTGAAGATGGCTTTGGTTTATAATTCCTTTTGGTGGCTTAGCTGTGACTGTGTATAACAGGCATCTATATTCTTTTGTAGTACAGCTTTCAATTTATACATTTAAACTTTCACTAATGTGAAGCCTGAAATAAAATCTTTGGTCACATTGGCCATATATGTGTATGATGTCTGTGAATTACTGTTGGCTTGTACTTTTGATGTTTCTTGATGCAGTTCTGATTTAGCTGTAGAAGAATTAGCTCAAATGATTGAATGAAATCTATTTAAGCAAGTGCTGGGAGTCCCAGGAGTTTACAGCAGAGTGGTATCCTGTCCTATTTCTCGCAGGATCTGCCTTTTGAGCAGGTCTCACAAGAGGTGTAATGAGGGCAATTGCATGAAAGCGTCACCTTTTGGAGGAACTATTTCCAGATATCTTTGCTTCGTTTGCTTCATTCCTTCTGTTAAATATGCAGGTGAACTACTTGTCTCTCAGTGAGACCTGGTATGTGAGGGTTGCTATCTGCATTCAACTCTTAGAAACAGACTTTCGTTCTGCCTAAAGCCCTGCATGAATATTTTGTTCTCTGAGATTGTGGAAACTTGATTTCAGAGAGGTGTTTACTGTGATTTTATATTACCAGCACTTTGGTCTGTAATCTTGTATGTCAGAACTAATCTCATGTGTCTGAAGCATGTGAATAATTAGTGAGAATAGAATTTATGATCAGGATTATTGTCTGTGGGACTGCTTGTAGTAAATTCTCCATCAGGTATTTGCTGTGAACTCCAGCGTAAGAGAAAGGAGACATCCTGAAGTAAATTACTTGTTCTTAGCCTGAAAGCTTTGAACATCTCATACCTCTCCTTCATTCCTTGAAGATACTTTTTGCTGTATCAGTTATTTTCAGAAGTTTGTCTTTCATTCCTTGCATTAAGTAAAGTCCTGTTCCAGTGCCCCCACACACTTCACTGCAAAACACAGATTTGAGGGATCATGTCAGTTTGAGTCATACCATTTAATTGGCTAATCCCCATAATCTCTTTTGCCATATGCTGTTCTATTTTCACATTCAGTGTATTAGTGGTGTAGTTACATGTTTGAAATGCTGTTTTCTTTTTTAAATTCCAACTTGAAATGGAGTTAATTCTGATTCAGAGATGAAAATAAACATAATGACAAATGGGCACAGAAAGCAAGTCTTTTGTTATTTCTGACTCAAGACATCATTCTACTTGAATTGGTGCTTCAGAATAGCTGGCTCCAGGTAGATACCCCAGTGTATTGTAAATAACGATAGCACAGAGAAGTATGGTGTGTGTGCAGGACTTGGCATCAACCGCTTCAGACCTTTGATCTTAGTAGTATTAAATTTTTTCATAATACTTGGAAGTACTTGATGTTCAGTTTTGCAACCTACTATTAGTATCCTTAACTGGGAAGAAAAGTCGTAGGATTATCTAATTGCATGTAGAGATTTCTGCCTTTGCAAGTCATCTTTGTGCTTTCAGTAGTGCTCCAGTGGAGCTGAGCATGTTACAGTATAACATTCGTACTCCTTCGGTCCCACGTGTGCCTTTTGGGAAGAAGGCTGGTACGAGCTTTGTACTGTTATGATGAAACAAAATGTGAAATACATGAGAGTCTTTGGGAAATGTTGTTCTTAAAATAATTGCATGCTGCTAAGCCTTAACAATTATTTAGATGTTCATGTAAGAACTTACATATTATTTCAACTGTTAAGTAACTTATAAATTACTTAACAAGTCACTTGTAAGTTACTTAAGAGTTGAAAGGGGATCCCTTCATTTTAATCAAAAAATAAGAAATGTTTTGTGGGGTGGTTTTGGTTAAATCTAAGTAAGTAATTATTTATTCACTTCTAAATTTGTTTATGCCATCCAGCTTGTGAAAATACGACGTTAAGTTTAGATTTAGTAGGTAAGTTACTAATGAGATAAAACATAGTTCTTGCATAAAGTTCAGTAGCAGAACCAGGGTGAGGAACTGTAATGCCTTAGGTTTTTTTTTAAATTGCTGACTCTTTAAGACCAGCACTGTGGTCTTTGGATATGGCAAGGAACAAGCTCAGAAGTGGAGTAGGACATCTGACTGCAGTGCTTCAGTGAGCATAAATAGATTCTGCTTTCAGCTCCACCAGCCAAATACTTTTGTACTCATTTCTACATGAGGTGCTGTTGTAAATGGGAGTGCATTTACTCAAGTGTAAACTGTTACACAGGGAAGCAGCCTCCACTTTGAGTTAATGATACACTGCGGTGTTTGGTCATGGGTTTGCAGCCTGAGCCTCATTAGGTCACTCGAATCTTGGTGTGCCTTTGTTTCTCCATTTATGAAGTGGAAACGATGGTGCTACTACTCCTTTTGTTGGGGACTGTGTAGGATGGAGCATCATTATTCTTTCTTGTTAATAGCACCACCTACAATAAATGGATGATAAAAAGAAAATTACAAGTTGCTGCTGTCGCTCAGCTAAGAAAGAGGACATCTAACAAAACAAATTGCCAGTTTTTCTCTTACTTCGAAATTGTCATAAACTGCAGCATTAATTTATTAATGAAGTTGTTGGTGCATGGCTGTGAGATAGTGCATGTCACCTATTGTGTTGGAAACTTTGGGATGAGAACTTGGTTGTAGACAGGGCATGGTCAGTGTGATGCTGTGGCTGCTGTGAATTACCTTAGTTTTGTCTTTGTTCCCATGGAAACAGTTGTTAGTTGCAGTAAAACAGTGTTAATCTGAGATCTCACTTGTCAGCAGGATGTGCACAACAGATCTTTGGCTCCACAGCTTGTGTCCTGTAACAAAAAAGTGAAGAGTTCACAAAGGAAACAAGCTGGGAATAAAGCTCCTGCTCCTATTTTTAGGTGAAACAAGACAAAAACTTACAGGGCTTTTTACCTTAATCTGCTGTGCCTGAACGTATTGCAGGCTAACTTTACCAGTTAAGTTACAACTGCTTTGCTCCAGCTGTATTTTATTCTAAATAACTCTGTTTCTGCTGAAGCAGGAGTAAAACTTTGACATAAAAATCAACTGCTGAATGCAAGTACTTCCTGGGCAAGACAGTGTGAGGAGTTAAATGTACTGTTGGCAGCTTGAGCAGGCTGGTATTTAGACCTGTACTACACCTCTCAATTCTTTCTGGTTGTAGAATCTCTGTTGTTGAGCAGTTTGAGAATAAGACTGAGGATCAGATCTTGACTATTTTAATGGAAAGTCTTGTCTCTAACCTCTTTTAAAAGTCTTCCTTTCTCCTCATATTGCTGGCCTTAAAACAGCAGCAGATTGTAAAGTTCAGCAAGTTAGTCTTGTGATATTTCTGTGAGTAATATCTCACATGAGTGTATTCGGCAATTAAAACATTCTAGTATATTTTGAAGAAAAAATATGTAACGTGATATGAAAATAAAGTGTATCTGTAGCTAATATGGCTGTAATAGAAAATGTATATGGCAAAACACTGTGGTTGTGGGTAGGTGTGATGGGCTCTTAGGGCAGTGATTTTTAAGTCTTTTGGCTGTGAGGTTCTAAGGCAAGTAATCAAAACATTTTATCATCCCATCACTTAAACTCAGTAAGTCAGAATTATTCTTTTGCGTGTGGGTAAAACTAGCTTCTTTGCCTCTAGTTCTTGATTGCCTGTTTCTTTTAGTTTTTCTTCCTGTTAATAATAAAGCTCCCACAGTTACTCTTCAAAAAACCCAAAAAACCCAAAACAAAAATGCCCGTGTCCGGGTCTTGGAGCTGAGCTCAGTTATGTGTAGCTGGTAGTGCCCTTTTGTTTTTAAACTTGAGACTTTCTTAGAAGCGTTGGGCATGTCCACAGGAGTGTGCAGTGAAAGGACTGTGCTCTGGCACCGTAAGATTTTCCTCAGATACCCACAGCCATTATGACATATAAAAACTTAAATTAGAATATCTTTTTTCCAGTTGTGTGAAATCTCGGTTTTAGTTTGGGTGTGAAACTGCACTGCTTTTTTTGAGCTAGGGTTTGATAGCTACCCACCTGTGCGTGTGGGTTGGTTTTCTTAAAGTTTGCATCCTGGGACTGGCTTGGGAGCACAGATGGAACTGCTGGTGCAGGAGGTGAGGAGAGGGGAAGAGCAAGACCTGCCCTTTAGTAAGCTGGCTGTTAGACTGGCTGAGGTCTGCTGTGAAATGACAGTTTCAGTAAGCTGTAGAGTCAGTGCCTTCACCACGTCCCTGTAACTATTTTTGTTGGTGTTGCTGTGGCTGGAACTGTGATGTGAATTCAGAATAGTAGCTGAAGCGTGTATGTCAAAAATGCAGGTTCCAGTGACAGGTGTTATACACAGCAAGGAATGGTGCTGCCATTTGTGTGGAACTGGGATGAGAACTTACAATGCTCCTCTATTTGGTGATACAGTGAATATGTTGAAAGAATTTTGTGTGTAATGTTGGAAATATTGGGGAAGAAGGAGCAGCAAGAATATACAAGATAATTAGCCTCTTCTTTTCTCTACCCACACATACACTGTAGGAAGTAGTGTTTAAAAAAATCATTGCTCATTTTGTGCTGTGAGGTTAGGAGATGCTTTACTTGATGACGTAGCCATGTGAACAAGGAACAGTCTGAGAACCATTTCTGAAGCAGATTTAAGGCTTGCTTTTTAATTTTCTTAGGCATCAGAAGAGTAATTCTTTTATTCCCTGAACTATTTCAAACTACAGACTAACAGATTGCTTGTTGAAAGGATTTTTTGTGGACAGGGAGGAGACAGAGGTTTTAGGGAGGGGAGGCTTATATAGATTATCTGCTAGAGGCTACCCCAGAAAACTACAGTTGCAGACATTAATACTTCCCTGATGTCTTCTTGCCCACTTCTTTTGGATTATGTAAACAAGGCATCTCTTTTGCAGACAGGTGCTGTGTGGAAAAAAGTTATTTTTTAATCAGTATAGTACAGC
>VYZS01019748.1:0-38871 GCA_013400695.1 Neodrepanis coruscans | reverse complement strand
AAATGTGGGCCGTGTTTTACCCTAATTCAGTAAAATAAAAAACAAGCCAAAATGTTTCATAAAAATTAGTCTTTGATCTTTCCTAATGTGCAGCCTGTGTTAGTGGTCACAGCTGTCCAATTCTCTCAGCCTGTTTCTGTTCTCCCTGATGCCATTTTTACATTGGTGCAGTTTCAGAGGCGTCAGTGGAGCGGTTCCAGATTTATACCAGCAGTTTGGCAACCCCCAAATGTTTAAAAATCATGAGTCAGGTTCCAGAAAACAATGTAATTTTTCTTTAAAATCATTATTCAGAACAATGCGTTGGATTGGGGGTATGTGTTTTAATCTTCCTTTTAGTGTTTCTGCTGATGGATGCTTTTCAGGCCTTTTTTAGCCTATCTGTGAGATCTGGAAGATTAGTTTGCAGTTGCCAGTGAAAGCTGTGACTCCTGCTCAAGCACAGCACTCCTTTAAAACTTATAAACTTGGAACTTCTAAAACAGAACTTTCGTCAGATATTCTTCTTGCTCTCTGGGCAGCACTTGGAGGGAAGTCTCTTTTCTGTCCCCTGCTCTGAACACCTACATGTATAAGAAATTATGATTAATCAACACAATTAATAACCAAAGTTTTAACATAATCATCAATATAATAGTTATAATTTTACATTAAAATCCTAGAAGTTGACAGCATTGCATCTCAGTAAGAACAGAGTGCATTGATTCACCTCTTTATTGACTGATTTTTAGCAAGTCTGTAGGCAGAACACAAAGCTTCCACCCTAAGCAAGTTTGGTTTTACCTTGGAACCACGATATCAAGAAGGTGGCCAAGTGCTCAAGTTCCCAGGGAGCTAATATTTTATACTCATGGTTGGATTAGTTAAACTGCTCTGCAGGAAAGGCTGTGTATATATGCACTTGCACAGATCTAAACAATGCTTCCTCATACACATATAGGAAGCCAGCCAGCAACTCCATTGATTATGGTTTTGTCTTTCTGTTGCCCATGCCTGTGCCTTTTATCGTTTATTTGGAAAGTTAATGAAAACAAGCTTAGTACAAGGAAAAGCACCCAGCAGAGCAGCCATCAATGCTGCAGAAGTTTCTTCTTGCCTGCTTATAATTAATGCCTCTTCCAGCAGAGAGAGATTTCATGCAGCAAAGCCAGCCAGCATATGCATCAGTCTGCTGGAACGGTGATTATTGATAATGGCTGGGAGGGAATGCTGTTTTAGGTGGAGAGAAACCAGCATGTCTTACCTTGTGTCAAGGAAAGTGTGAAAGCCATCATTCTGAGGAAAGATACTTTTAAAAATGAATATTTTGACTGCCACATCAACACCAGCAGCTCTGACTGATGTCCACTGTGCTGTAGGGCTGTTCTGAAAGACTTTACATGTTCCAGAAGTCCAGTCTGACATGCTTGTGCACAACACCGACCGGTGTTGCTTAAAAACAGTGAGCAAATGTATTTTGAAAATGAAATATGAACTACATATGGTGTTTCTGGTCAGCATAAAACATGGATTGAGTGAACTGGAATTAAATATGCATTGAGCTTAATGAGGAAATTTGTAAGCAAAGCAGAGGAGTGATGGATGGTGATCTCCACTGAGGTGGTCATGCAGTTCTCCTGGAAAACATGGTACAATTCATGCTGGTTCATAGCACCAGGCTCGCCACAGACTCTTGCAGGTCTTGGCCTTGGGCTTGGGCTGCCCCACACAGAAGTGCCTTCAGCTGTACTCACACCAGCATTATTGTGCTGTGGGATTTTAGAATTCCTGTGTAGATGGGGAGTTAATGACCCAGCAAATTAATTGCTTCATGAGGCTACGTTAATAATTGATATTCTCTTACCCCTTTTCCTATTATGTACAAACTCCCCACTCAGCATCTGCAACTAAAATGGGCAAAATTACAAAATTGCTTGTATTCCTTCACTGAGCATGCTGCTCTGGCAGGATGGGATGAGTACTCCAGTGCTGCTTTTAGTGCTGTACTGAGGACATAAATTCTATTAACAGGGTCTGAAGTTGCTGGAAAACTTTCTGCCCACTGAGGGAGAACCGTAGATGATAATGATGGAAGCAAGGGGTAACAAGAGGTCACTTTTTCAGATTAGGAGTTATGCTTTTCTTACAGAAAGCCACATTTTAGTTGATATCTAGCTGATGTCTGGAGCAAAGAGCAGTGAAAGGCCTGAATTAAATCCACATCAGCAAGAAAACATATTTAATTTAGAAGCCTTATCTACACAGAGTATTGTTGGTTATGTGACTTTGTTTTCTCAATACATATTTCTTATTCTTCCAGCTCTGCCTTTGGGACACCCTGATAACAAATCACTGTGTCACTTAATTGTCTGGGACTTTTTCCTTTCTTCAGATGATTAAATGAGGTGGTTTAAACATTAAGTGCAGGAGATCACTGATGGGCCTCTGTTAAGCTACTGTACTACTGGGAGAGATAACTAGAGATACAGAGATATATTTTCAAGAAAAAAACAAACATTTCTAGGAGGAGTTAGATGTAGTAGTGACTGGTGTTTAACCTGATGTGAGGTTTGATGGCAACTGAGGCCAATCTAAGCTGGTGCTGCAGTGGCCCCTCAATCTCAGCCACCCCCTGGTACTACCACCACTCTGGTTTGCACAGTGAACTGGTCCAGTAAACTCATCTAGCTGAAAAGTTAGGGATTTGAGGGTACTTTTGGGGGTACTGGGATTGTCTTCATCTGCTCTGGATTTCTTTGTTATTCTATGAATCCCAGTGCTGGCACAGAGGAGGAGATGAGAACGTGCAACCAGGTACCCCACAGTGTTTTAAGCTCCTGTGGCAGAGCACCTAGGTATCAAAGATGAAGGAAGTTTATTTCTAATCAACCAGTCTTACATTTCAATCAAAGAGTTTAAATTTATACACATAAATAATTCATGCACTTATTATGCTACACATTCAGAATGTGGAACGCACATTAACTTGTCCTTGTCCCACTCTAACAGATCTGCACGTGTGATCATCCCTGTTTTATTAAGGGAAAACGATGCCAAAGGTGAGATCCTGGTGCATTAAAATTGACACCAAAATTCTTACAGACAGACACACCCCCACCCCCACCTCCCAGTACAACTAGATTTTCACTTGAAATAACTGAGATGGCTGTTGCTCTGAAAATAGTAGTGGCACTCTTTCTACTCCAGTGCAGTGATTGTGTCACAGAAAGGATATTAAGGTAGTTATGTAGCAGAAATAAGTGAATGTGGCATCGCCTCAGTGCTCCTAGGAATTAATAAACCCACAGGGATGTGAATGCCATACCTGCTTTGCCATTTTTAGTCCATGGGGCAATGCCACCTCTCATCTGAAAAACAGAGATAAGTGTGATCACTAATGCTTTATGCTAACAAATATATCCTTGCCACTTACAGAAGGATGAAATTTATTAATATGCTTGATTGTGTTCAATATAAAAAAAAAAATCTTTGCCTGGTTCCTGAAGAATATTTTATACAATATACATGAGTAAGGTTTTGGCTTGGGGGAAAGTGTTGTGCCTTTCCAGTTGCTGCTCAGTTTTGTTGTGTTCTAATCCATTTTCTTTGTTTGATTTTTGTCTTGGCAAGATCCTGACTTGTTATTTTGCAGTTTGAGGAATTTCTATTTCCTTTAGATGGAAGATATAATTTAACATTATATGTAAAACTTGTATTGCAGCAAGTATCACCTGAAATGTCTGAAGCAGACTCCATATCTGTATGAATAATGGGTGAGTCTCTCAAGTGTTGTGGAGTAGCCATGGTTGATCCATCTTTCCCTACTATAAAGCTCCCCAGTTGCAAGGCTGTGCCTTCTTACTCTTCAGCCTCCACGTTATTAGCAATCCACTCACAATACACACCATAAATCACTTCTCCTGACTCCTTAAAAATAGCTGCCTGGGAGAGGGCATGGGCCTGACACAATGTCCATGCCTTCCTGGCCAGGCTGCAGGTGGAGCTGGAAGCCCAGCCCGCCATGGGGATTGTCTGGCACTTCCCCTTGCAGGGCTGTTGACAATTGCCTGTAGCTTTGCCAAACTTTAGCTGTTGGAGCTGAAATTTTCCATGTCGTGTGTCTGCCTGCAGCTGATTTCCTTTTCTTTGAAAGTTCAAATGAGAAGATTTGGCTCCCTCAAGAAGTAAGATGGGGGGAAATAAATTGGTTTGGTCTAAGCATTTACAAGTAGTTTGCTAAGAAACTTATGCACTTCCATACTTCGAAACAAGGATGTGAAATTTGGCCAGAATTTAGTCCAGTGCATTTTGCTATCTCTACAAAGGTTGCATCAGGTCCTGCCAGGTCAGAGTACTCCTAGAAGGATCAGTTTGCACATTCTAAGGATTTCAGGAAAACAGAGTCCTCATGGCTGCATAGATAGTCTTTTGAAAGGAAAATACTATTTCCTAAGTAATTTGCTGGATATTCTGTAAGAGGAATATCCCAAATGACAACCCCATAAAGACATGTCTTCTATCAGGAAAAAAAATGAATGCTCAGAATTGCTTAGCAGTCAAGATCACAAGAAACCCCAAGTGTACTTAAAGGGCACCTGATAAGATCAGTGAAAAATACCCATTGCCGCCGCTTGCCTCTGGAATGTCATGTAAATCTGTCTGCACTTGCCTTTCACACTTTTAATTGAAAACATAAAGGGATGGGGGAAGTGTTTTAACAGATTAGCTAATTGATTGATTGATTATTTACAAGGAATCAAAATTAAAGGGACAATGATGTCTTTTTAGAGAGGCGTCAAGGCAAATTATACGATTATCAAGTTACTCAAATGCACAGTTTGACATGCACAACACCACAGCATCCATTTGTACACAAGTCATGCACCAGGGGTTTTTCTAACACATTTTAAGAGAATTTAACGTGCCTTTCTCGAAACCACAAAAGCAACAGCATAGTGCATTAAGAATGAAATATTTAACTCTGGCAGAAAGTGATTGTCTGCCTTGTGGATGGAAGCAGAGGTTTCAATGCAGTATTGACCATGGCTTTGCTGAATGCACTGGGGCCAAATCCCTCTCCTGCTTATTCCAGAGCCAGAGACAGGCTCATGAAGAATGTGTGTTAATGTGCACCATATTCTCAGCCATCTGTTGACCCCATCTGACTTGCTCTTGCCTGTGCCTGTGGGGCTGCTCTCTGGGGAGAGCCAGCAAAGGTCAGGAGGGCAGCCCAGCCTTGTTGTAAGCTGCCGAGTGGCAGTACCATCTGTAAGACTTTCTCCCTCTGCTTCTGTTCTGAATCTGCCTTATTGAGGGCGGTGGACAAGTATTTTGATATAATTAGTTGATCCTGAAAAAACCAACCCCCACCCCCAACATTCAGCAATTCTGTCCCGGCTGGAGCAGATCCGCCAAAGGGAGGGACCTGCAAGTTCATTCTGGTTGTGCTGTTTGCTGACAGCCCTCTAAGCCCATGGGGATAGCTTGGCCAGAAGTGAATCTGTGCAATGAATGGTGTGATTTGTGCCAAGTGTTCTGAGACTATATTTTTTTTATTATTATTTTTTAATATTCATGTATTCAGTACTTTGTCTGGAGATGGGTAGCCTAGCTTTTTGCTATTTTGAAATTTAAGCATCTTTCCTAGCAAAAGGCAAGTTCTCAAACATTTCCCCTGGTGACATTCAGTCTTGGATGTCTGTTACAATCTTGGTGAGCAAAGATGACAGATCAAGCAACCAACAATGTGGCCTCCTCTCTGAATTGCCTTGATTTCTGATCCCCAAAACAGGATTATTTTGCACATTTCTTGTTGTTTCATATGTTTCATGGTCCTATTTCAATTAATGCCGTCCTGGGGACACATGAGCCCAGTATAAAACATCATCACAATGTTTGAGGGTGGTTTTGAGAGTCTGTTCTGCACATACTAAAAGCTGTGTCAATACCAAGTCAGGCTTTCAAAAGTGGTGTTTATAGCACCATAATGACTCTGTATCTAGGTCTTGAATCAGAACAGGGTGTGGGCCCTTTACAATGCGAATACAATAACATGTATTAAATAACATTAAGAAGTAGCTGCCAGTAGGCAGTAGCCAATTTTCCAATGTTAATACCTGAGAACAACAAATAGTGAGTGAGGCTGGCTGGGCTGGTGGCCTCGGGCCAGCTTCTCTCCAGGCAGGTCTCTGAAGTCAGCCTGGCTCAAGGTGAACTTACTGCTTGAAGGGGCTGAGCCTTTGCAGCCACCAGCACCCACTTCCTTCCACTCCAAAGGCAGGAACCGTGGCTGGGCAGTCTCTGCACAGCACCCAGGGGAGTCTGTCCTGCTGCCCAGGCTGCCCCTCGATGGCTGGGTGGGGGAGCCAGACTTTAGAGCCCCTTATGTGAAAGTGTTGATCTAGATCCCCAGGAAATCCTGTTAAGCAACAACAGAAGTGCCTGGGGCAGGGGAAAAAAAAAATCTGTTTGCTCTGAGCTGTGGCCCTCTCATTTGCATGCAACATATGTCCTCCTCGTTTTCATGTCAAAATAACCCTGCCCCAGTTGCCTCAAGCAAAAAGATTAGATCTGGGGAGGAGTCTTGCACCAGGACAACTTTTAGCACAACAAGGAAATTATAAAAGAGTAAAGATAATTAAAAACAAGAGATGAAAGCTAGCTCAGTCAGCTTGCTTGACATAGCCAAGTATCTCCCAATAATTCAAGAAACCTCTCAGTATCCAGAACTGTCCATCATCCACCCTGTTTTCCCTTGCCAGCAGGATTTGGCATTTTAAAATTAAAATTGTTGTGCTTGTCCTGCTGACTCATATGTTGTGCATCTCTCTTCTGTCCAGATTTGGGATGAAATCTTGGCCCTGTGCTGTAAGCCTGTGTTATGCAGGAGGTCAGAGCAGTTAATCAAAATGGATCATTCTAGCTTTGTAGCATAAAAGTCAGTTAAGTCATTGGCAAAACGCCTGCTGATGCCTATAAATGCAGAATTCAAACTATATAACCCGAAGACATCCAAATGGCTGGATGTAAGATTCTGAGTCCAGCTCTTCTCTTTGGAACTCCAGAGTCCCTCTGCTTATTTACTTCCCTTTTTTAACATGCATCCCATGGATTTGAAGTGCTGAGTTTTTTTAATGACAAGAGCATTTTCTATATTAGGAAGAAAACGTAGTTTAAGTTTATTATTTTTTGAGTGAAAAGGAATGACTTGAAAATACCCCTAATCCATTTCTTACCATTTTCACTGTGAATTTTCTTTTACTCTTACAATAAAGGGAATTTATTTTTAATAATATCGAGAGGAAAAATTCTAGCATCAGCTTGCTCCGTATTTCTGCCTACAGATGAAATCTCAAATCTAACCCATGAACCCTTAAAAACAGTGACAAGGAAAAGATCACTAATAATCTTAAAACTAGTTTTGAGACTCACTATAAGAACATTACCTGTAAAAGGCAGCATGTTGGTTACAGTGACCTAGCAATAATAAGCACCAAAATAAAACACACTGCAAGGCTGAAACAAGCATGAAAGCCTAAAATGTGAATTTTAGAACATTCCATAGTGATTTGGCTCACCAAGGCTGCTGTACTCAGGGTTTCTACATGAAGATATACCTGCTGCTCAGCCCCCTGCCCTGTTGTTTGGAAGCTCTTGCTCCTGCTCTTCATTGGCCCCATAGTTAGAAAATGCAACTGGGGCTCCAGAGCTCATGAGGACATGGATGTCAGTGGATCTATGAAACAAAAGACAGTGTGCTGTACTGTGTAACCTACCAGACCTTCAATTTAGATGAGTCCTAAATAAAATGCAAACTAGCTTTGGATCAAATGCCCAGTGACCTTTGTGTCTTCTCCATGGTCTGGGAACTGTCCACAGGACAGACCGAGAGTTGTAGTAAGTTATGCAAATGCTATTGTGTGAGACTTGTGTAAGGGCTAAATCATTTTAGCCTCTGGGCTAAATTGCTTGATTGGATGGAAACCATTTAAGATGAAACTGGGTTTTTTTCTTGAAATAGTTTATTCCCTGACCACATTTTAAGTAGCTAGAATGTTTTGCTTGGTGGAGTATATGACTGTGGGGGGTAGAGAGCAAGGGAAAGGGAATTGGGACTCGTTTTTGTGGATATCCCAAAATAACCCAAATGAAGACAATCCAACCTGAAATGTAAGAATTCCCAGTGGCTGCTTGGTCACAGGATATATTTCCACATTGTATTAGAACAATTCCCTGAACTGGAGAAGACGAAGGCAGCACTGGCTGACTTGTAGTTTTACTGCCCGGTTGTTTATTAGCAATCCTGCTGTGCAAAAGCACTGAAGAAATGGAAGTTATTCAGAGGTGACTCTGAGCCAGACTTGATTGTTAGCAGCTTTAGGGATTTGGCTATTAGCTGGTGTGTTCTGTGGTAATGGAATATTGTAAAAATGTTTATATAAAAAGTGCAAATGTCAAGGCAATGTGTGTGTATGTGAATAACTCTTCATACAGTAATAGTTCTTAGAAGCAAAATTTACCAGAAGTGTAATAGTACAAAAAGTTACTCTGGCATATTTTGTTGGTCTTTAATTTACTTTGCTATAAAACAAGGTCCTTTACCCTACCCTGCACACCGGGCCCAAATTATAGAGGTTGGAACCCCAGAACTGTCTGACCTGACTACTGATGCTCAAGTCAATTCTTTTTATTACTGCAGTGAGGTTTGGAGTGAGCTGCAGGGTTGTGCATTGAAAGTACATCAGTGCTTTTAGGGTGAACTGGTGTTTTAGGTCGATCGGTAGGAGATAAATTGGAGCTTTCAGCACCCACTAAAGAGATGGAGGTAATTTTTTTCCTCTCTTTCGTCAGCAATTTGCACAGCCATTTCCAGTAATGGGGATAGGACACATCACAGTCTGGGGGCCAAGGATGACTTCAACAGCAGAGCATGAATGTGGAACCCTTTATCTCCAACACAGCAACTCGCAGCTGCACCTGACTGCTCTGCTGCTCCCGTCCCCCAAAACTGCCACCCTTTTTGGACAGTCATAGAAGCATAAATTAATTAAAGCTATCATTACACAGTCAGCCAGTTGTATTCATCTCCAGCCTGTGCTTGGTAGGCTTCTGAATAAATGCCCGCTCGTGCTGTCTCAGGGTCACTGTTCCTGCCTGTTTCCAGGCCTGGATAGCTGTGGTTGCGTCAGCTTGTGCTCAAAGGTTATCTACCCAACCAGTAGGATTACAAGGGCAATATATTTCTTAATGAAAATGTTGATTCTGGAGTACAGTTATAGGGTCATTTACATTATTATGCACATAATCTCTTTCAGAGCAGGGGGTCTAGAATGACCTTTTAAGAGTCCCTTTCTGTACTGCATTTCTATGATTCTATGAAGTCCTTGCTGAAAACAAATAAATGTTATCAACATTCCTATAAATTATTCATTTTTTAAATCCACTGGTCATTATAAGATGATTGGCATAAGTAATAATCTGTGTTAGGGATGCGAGGGAAAGCAAGACGATAAAAAGCCTCCTTGATGTTCTGCTGCTGTTTGTCATCTTTTTGGGAGGAAGAGGGGTCTGACAGCCCTCTAGCTTTGCCCTCAGAGGACCTGGGCTCCAGGCCCTGCACTTCCACTGCTTCTTTTGTGGTCTTGACAAGTCATTAAGGAAAGACTGAAACACTGTTTTCAAAGCATCTTAACTGCACTTCAGCTGGCTGCCCTCCTGCTCCCATCCCCCAAACTGCCCGAGCTTGCAGACTACATTAATCAAAACTGTCCATAGACATTCAGCCAGTTGTATCCATCACCGGCCTGTCCTGCTTCTGTTTGGCCCATAAGCAGTTTTTCCATGTGCTGCTTGCTTATATTTTGATGTTTCTAAAAGACCTTTGCATTTCTGTTTTCAAACACTGACTGTAAAAAAATAGATATTCTGTGCATAAATACTGTGCCTCAAAGTCAGCTTTCTTCTCCCTCTGCTCACTATCATCTTCCAGGGACAGGGAGACAAGCATAGCTGCTTTCAAGTAGCTCAGACACATCTAATCAGGTTCTTGGGGCTGCAGCTTCATTGCATTGTGCTGGGTCAGCGGAGTAACCACAAATATGGGGCTCCACCACTCCCCAGCTGACCAAACTGCTGCAAATCAAAGAACAAGAAATAAAGCTGCTCATACTCATTTGGCTGCAATAAGTGGGTTTAAACCACAATTCTTTGGTTTCCTCTGTAGACACTTTCAAACACTATGCTTTATAGTTATTATTTTTAATCCCTATGAACTCACAGCATGGGCTGGATATTGGTGACCGTGGTGGCGTGGGTTACGCAGCCCTTGAGCACGTTGATTTTGAATCTTGCTTTAACTTAAATGTTGCTGGTGGGCTCAGATACGTACAATTAGTTCACTTAAAATGATGCCTCCGGTGTGCTAAGACACTTAAAATTAGGACCAGAAGTTAGGCAGTTAATCTGTAAAGCTCAATAAAGCCCCCTGTTTCATCCAAGGGTTGTCAGAAAATTCGTTCCACATCTGTACAGAAAAAAAGCGAGGTGTAAACTGCCAAGAACCATTTTAATGATGGCTGGAGAAAAAAGCAGCCAGATGGCAGGCTCTGCTGTGGCTGCGGTTGGTATTTAACTGCTTTTTTATTGGAAAAATATGGGGTGAAAAATTGTGTGGGACTCATTAGGCAGCCTGCTGCGATTCTGATCAGCTTGCCAATCTGTTCAGTGTGGCAAAGATCCAAACAGCCATAAATTTTTAGCAGCGGCTTATAATCTATGACTTGGAGCTTGTTAAACCTTCTCTACTCCCCCCACTTTTGTACACTGCTTGGTTTGGGGATTTTTTTCCCTTTTTTATTTTTTTAATAAAAGCTTCAGGGCTCAAGCTGTGCAGGGAAAAGAAGGGGGGATAAAATCTCTCACAAAAAGCTCCAGTGAATAGCACATCTTTTTGCTCTTTCTCAAAGTAAGAGTCCATAACACAAGTTTAATTTTCCTGATCCTGCATATTAACTAAAAAATTGGGTGTGCAGCAACACCTAAGAGGGTGAGTGGTGTTATCTTTCCGCTGGCATAGAGGAGCAGTGGAAATCCTCCTGCTCCTCTTTTGTCATTTTCAGAGGTAAGAAGGTTGTCAGAGGAGAGGGTTATTTTTGCAGGCAGACAGGTCCACAGTGTTTTACCTTTTTGCCGAAACAATCCCGAAGTGAAGAATATGCAAATTTCGGAATTTCATAGCTTGGAGCAAAGTGTTAGGATCACAGCACGGCTGGTGCTCAGGGGAGACAGTAAACTGCTGGCAGGGTTTTAATTTTCTGTCATAGTGGTGTCTGGATACTGAAGGATTCACAAAGGATCCTAAGAGGAAACTTAAAGCTTCCTTTTTCTTAATATTTGCATATTACAGAAATTGATTTCAGACAAAGGAAAAAGAGGTTTTAGAGGCTGCTGTGACATGTTTCCAAGTAACATACACAGAGCTATTGATCTGGCCACTTTTACAGGGGTGGAAAATAAGCAGGCAGCCCTCCTTCATGGGAGTATAAATATTGGTTTTGAGAGATTTATGGAAACCAGCGGCCAGCAGCAGTGTGTATGGTCTCTAGTACATGTACTGTTAAAAATACTAAAGTATTTCTCAGAAATTGCCCCAAGTAGTGAAGTAAAATTGTAAGCTATGGAGTTTTGATGCTTAACTGAAGCATTACTCTACTGAAATATTTTTATAATGATAACACTGAATTTGCACATGCATTTTTATCTGGGCATGCACACTGCACGTGTGCTGTAGGTTCAAGGTTATTTCAAGGAAATGCTTTAAACAGAGCAGTGAGCCAGTTAAAAAGATCTGTATGCAAATAGATCAGTGTGCACAATTGCAGTCGAGCTGTGTACAAGTTACATTGCTGTCATGAACAGCTAAATCAAAATCTTTCTTGTTTGGCCAAAGCAAAGGTGTTAACGTGATTCCTGCAGAATATGAGTGGAGCTTCAGCTGATTGTCTCTGATTTTTTGTGCAAATTTAAATATGGCAGAAGAAGAGCATCTGTACAACCCTAGTGTCAATGACTGAGGTTTCTTTCTATATGAACTAGCATTTCCAATAGCATGTCCTTTCTCATTATATTTTGAGACAACAGCGCAGCAGAAATAGAGAAGGATTAGCACACGTCCTTGCAAATACCATTCAATTTGTTTTAATGCTGGCCAGGCCTTCTTTAGTTAATTATCTCACCCAAATCAGAGCTGGATGGATGGATGCTCTCCTGGTTATGTACAAGCCGACATGTACATACTTCCCTCACCTTCTACTAAGTACATTCCTTGCTACCAGCTGATGTTTTCTAGCTGTTATCTTTGTCTAGAGTACACATGTAAATAGGGAAGATGAAAGGTAAGTTCTTTCCTTTCATAGAATTTATTGTAAAAACCAGAAAAGAACAGTACAAAAAAGTCCAGGGAGGTTGTCTCATATTTGCTATAAATATAATGCAATCGGGAAGTCTTTGTCTTGTGAAAAGAGGGTAAATGAGCAGATAAGTGGTAACAAAGTCCAAGGGTGCAGTGATCTACTTGCAGTCTTCCTCCCTTTTTTGTTCTGCCAGTGGGAATATTTGTATATTACTCTTCAAAAAAAAACTGACTGTTTTCTTCCTAAAGTAATAATTTATGATACATGAAGGACACTTTTTATTCACATTGACTCGTCTGTGTTTAGAGAAAGTCGTGTTTTTCCTTCTCCTAGTACAGGACTTAGGAGTTTGGGGCTTGGGCTGGTTGTGGGTTTTTGTGGATATTTCTGCCACTTGGAGTGGGTTTTCTTCAAACAAAAAGTTGAATCACGCCTCTGTCTTCCCAGCTGGCCTCAGATTTGCAAAGACAGCCAATTTTTCTTCACTTCCAGGAAACTAGTTTATTCCTTCCCCTATCCACCTCAAAATAAATACATTCATAACACAGCTCCTGCCCATGAAAAAGCTTCTCTCGCCCTCCAGCACACGGCATCTCTTAAAGGTGTTGAGAGGACTTTACTCTCCATTGCCGCCTTCTTGTTTCTCTTTATGCCTGTCTGTGGGATGTGTAGCCATGAAAACAGCCTTATCACAGCCTGTCTAGCAATCAGATCCATGAATACTTTGGCTGTTCCCCAGGATGGTGTGAGCACAGCATGCCTGTCACTCACGGCAGAGCGGGGAGGAGAGCGGCAGGGTGACAGCCAAGTCACTGCATTTTATTTGGTGTAGGAGGAGGCTGAAGAGGGACTACTGTGGTGTCACTAAATCTTATCATTTATAATTTTGGTGCAAAATATTTCCTTAAAGGCACAATGAGATAAGGAATTTTGACTTTCATACAAAAGACAAATTAATCCATGCAGTCACTAAGGAGAATTGGCAATAGGAGTCACCCCATTGCAAAGTCAGCAAACAAATAAAAGGAATGCACACTGTATTTATTTATGTTTTCATCTTACGTGTTTGAAGCCAATTTTCTGATTTGTTGGGCAGAGAGGGAGGAAGACAAATGGGCAAAGGTTGATTTGTGTTTTCTACCCTTTGGCAGTTCACTGGAAACAAGAATGGCCAACATGTATAATTCCAGTAGTTTCCACTGGGAAGAGCTTTTCCTTATTATGTTGAAAAAGTAAAAAAATTAAATGGGGTTGGATCTTTCCAGACACCAGTAATCTTGCCTCTGTCCCCAGAGACTTCCAGCAAAGGCCAGCTGTGACTTTGTGAGGTGAACACGTGGGGCAGATCCAGCCTCTTCCTCTCTTGACCACCAAGTAAGCATCAAATAGAGGCCAAACCCAATTTATGTCAGTAACCTGGAAAGGAAGGACCAAGTCCACTACTAGTTCCTTAAGTGGTGATTTTTCTTATTGCACTATATAAAGCCACACAACCTCCTTGCCAGCCCCTTCTTTGCAGGATGGTGCACACAGGGCTGTGCCTGTTGCTGCAATCAGGGACAGGGGCTGCCAAGCCCTGTGTTGGGAGGGGGAGCCCATGGCAGCTCAGAACAGGTCCCAGCTTGGCACAGCCATGCTTTGGTCCAGGTGCTCACCAAATCATCATCTGCTGCATGAGTTGTGGGTGAGCAGTGCTGCTCTCAAGCAGCATCTCCAGACTAACTTTGTGCTAGCAGGTGGACCTGAAAGATTTCTCTGGAATTGCTATTATTTAAAGTACAGCATGAATACCAGCTGGCTGCATTTAGTATGTTCTTTTCCTGTGCATTATCAATGTACAGAAAATGTTTGCCTTATTTTAAATGCCATGTTTCTATAAACAGCAGCTTTATGTGGTTACAAAACCCTCACCAATGCTGGGGTCAGCGGGCCCTTCCCTGTACCACCTGCATGAACAAGCTGCTGTAACAGCTTCACTATAGAAGATGCTCTTTTAAATAAATAAAGACAACTCCCAAAAGATACTAGCCCTTTACTTGCTAATAACACTCAAGTCCTTTTGGCTCTCCAAAACATCCCTTAAGAGAGGGGATTCTGCATTAAGCAACTTGTTCTGTCAGGAGCAATTCGCTCTGCGACAGGTCTGGCCCACGGAAGGAACGGTTGTCGTCTGTGCAGCCTCTGCCCGGGGAGGAGGAGACACGATAAATGAAACAGATTAGTCATCTACAGGAGGACTTGATCATCTGTCTTCCCAGATCTCTAAGCTTCCAATGGAAGATCTAATTTTTCAATAAAGATAATTCAATTAGGAGGTTTTAATTAGGGAGTTGAAGCTGATTTCCCGCCACCCCTTCCTGTAGCTGTCAGCCTCTGCATAGGAGCATCCGTGCCACTCCATCCCCTCTTCTCTTTTACTTATTTTTTTAATTCCTAATCATCCTGATGGAAGAGGGCAGGGAAGCAGGAAAGATGATGAAGGGAGAGCAGGGACATAAAAAACAACAACCCACAAAATAAAAAAAGACCCACAGCATGTTGTGTCATTAAAAAGTGCCTTGTATTACCCAGGAGCTTCTCCATCTGCTTTCGGTGGGCATCCCAGGAGGACTTGGCGATTATGAAGGAATTCTCGGAGGCCATTACTGGGAAGAGGAAAAAAGGCTTGCTGCAGACAGCTTAATGGACTAATTTGTAACTGTGAGAGCAGGAGAAATGAGTTGTTGGCCACGTTTTAATTTGACAGCGAGTGGCAGAACGAATGCAAAATGTGATGAGTGAGCAGGCGCGCTCCTTTTCATGGTGCACTTTGCAGAGGCCTCTTGGCTTTCCCATGGGGGCTGTCACTATTATTTTTTACCTTCCACATCCAAGAGAAGAGGGTGGGGACAAAGTGGTGGGAGGTGCCAGGGGTGAGGACAGGTTGGAGGAAGGGGGAAGTGTGATCAAGCAAACAAGGCTCAGGATCCAGTTTTGTGGCAACATGAGGGAGACAAGAGGGGATGGGCTGCAGAAATTAGCAGTATGTCTTAATTCTTTGTGTGACAAATGGGTGAAAGATGCCTTATGAAGAGCATTTTCTCTGTACATAGCAACTTTGTTGTTATGTGACGTATGTGCAGCTCCACCTTCTGTGACCCACTTGACCAAAGGGGATGACCACCAGACAAAGCAAACTTTGGCAGTCTTAACCTGGAGAAACTGGGACTCAAAGCTGTTGTGCAGTTGTTGACCCTTATCCAAAACTTGGATCTTCGCTGCAGCCACTCAGAAGCTGTTACCCTCCAGTGCCAGAGCTTCTACTGGCACACCACATCCCAGGGACCTCCTCACTGCTCTGATGCTGCCCAGTCCTACATGTGCTCTTTGAGTCGTGGCATTAATTCAAGTGGTATCCGATATGGAGCCAGGCAGGCACAGAAATTGCCACCCCTGCTTGTTGCCTGCAGAGTTAAACCCTGATAGTGGTCTGATGGGGAACTTCAGCACCCAGCAGCCTCCTGTCGCCCTCAGGTACCTTTAGGCACATCCTCACCATTTGGGCTCAGGCTCGTGCCTGAGGGCAAAGGCAGTGCACTGCCTTACCTGCATCAGGAGGGCTCTGTTCCACACTTGACGTTTTGTCAGATCGGTTGTTCTTTACCTTGTGATGTTTAAAAATCGATGCTTCCCCACCCAGAGGCTATAACAGAGCAGCTTGCATGAACTGAAAGATAAATAAGTATGGTTCTGTTGATGCTACCTTCTTGGCAGCCAGTGCTCACCAGAGCTCCCCATCATGCACTGTGTTTTTTTCCATTACATGTTCTTTACTGAAGTTCACATAAGGGGAAGAAAATCCAATTGGCTGCTGTTTTTTTTCCAGTGGGGTCTCTTCAGGGGCCAGTTTTTGTTTGATTAAAAAGAGAAAAAACTAATTCTTCCAGTAAACACACTCAGATTGGTAATAGAATAAATTGATATATATGAGCTGAGCTGAGTATTTATGGTTCTCTCAGGCTGCAGTATCAAGATACGATCATGACATAAATTGCATGACAGTTTCTTGCAGGACAGCAGACCAGATACCATCCCACACTCTTGTTCTGTTGCACTAGTGGTCTCAGGGACTGTATAACAACCAGACAAAATTCCAAAGTTCCCTCACTTGAACTGCTGTTCCTCACAGTTATATGCTGGATCCAGGGGGATCCACTGTATGGCCCCTCTGTGTGTCATGTCCACCTTTAAGTGCCTGTAAAACCTGATAGGAGCCATATATCTTCCATGTAGGTTTCACAAAACATCTAGAAAGAAAACATTCTCTTTTCCTGGGTTATGGGAATAACATATGAGGAAGAAAGTGGTAAGACCTTTCTGTTTTCTACTAGTAAGTAAGCAGAGAGGAGGACATGGGGTATGAAGAGCTGTATGTGTATGGGTTTTTGTGCAAACATTTGATTGTTTTGGTCTGTCAGAGAGTGGATTGGCTGCTTGGAGAGTGTTGGCTGGAGCAAACTGCTGTCAGCAGTGCATCTCCCAACACTGTCCCTGAGGATGAGTGATCCTGCTGGATCCCAGCTCCAAGCATTGTAAGGTCAGGCTGGGAACAGCTGCCTGTTGTTGAGGGGAGGATATGCTGAGCCTAGTCCAGACCCAACACATCATCAAGAAGAGTTGCACTGGCTTTTGTAAGCTTTCCTTCAAAATTTGTATTCAATGTGAAGGTTTCAGTGAAAAACAGCATAAATAAGGTACTGAACTGGGATTCCCATGCTGTTGACTTGCATGAGAATCCTTGTGCAAGTTTCTCTTCATTTTTTGATAGTCTTTGTTTTCACATTTGTTTGGGTTGTGTCCTTTTGAAACCTATACTCTACCACTTGTGGGAGGGAAAAATGGGGAACGACATTGCCATGAGTCTCATTTGCATTACTGTTCCTGGTGATCTCCAGAATCTATTTTTATTACTGCTGATGGCAGGTACACAACATTCAACTCCCATTTGTTTTCTAAATGTTTCTTTAAAGATAGATTAAGCTTATTAAAAATCTTCACATTATGCACCTTAATTATATGTAGCACTGGGCTTTTAAAATTGAGCAGGAAAAGATCTAAGACAGAGGCATGCACTTGGTCATGGCACGCAGACAGGGTGACAAAGAGAAAGGAGACTTATTTTTCCAATCAGGACAAAATGTTGGCTTTGTGCCTCCTTAACTCATTAAGCCTCGGCTCTTACTTTGGTGTTTTGATAGAGGGTGACGGGCAAAGGACCATTTCAGTGCTTATTTTCATCTCACCTACTTGCCCGTTTCATCTCTATCTCGGAACAGTGATTTCCAGAAGAGAAAGCATTGGGATTTCTCCAAGCTGTCACCCAGGATGTGATCAGTCTAGGGCAGCAAGGAAACTAAATATAAGGAAGACAAAGGGTGTATGGCAGTATTTATCAAGAAGGCTAAGTGAATTAAATCCATGTTGCCTCCAGGACTTCTGTTCACACCTCAACCTGTCCATTTTGAATCTGGAAATGCAGCCCTCTGGTTTCAATCTTGCAAGCAGAGACGTATGAATGGAAACTGAAATTCCTAGATAGCAGCAGGCAAGATGTTCATTTACCCAAATCATGATTGTATGTATGGGAGTCCCACTCACTTAGGCCTGTGAAGTCCACTGTAAGCAAGATTGCAGGGCTGGAGAACTGGGATCAGGGAAGCTTCAGGCTGTTCCATTCCCAGGTAAAATCTTTCTTTTAAGACTTATGTAAACTTTTGGGAGTCCTGTGCCCTGGGTCTGTGGTACCTCTAGAAGCAGAGCAGGAGCTCAGTGGTTGTCTAAATTCCTGCCTTAGAGCAGCTTCCCTTCTCAAGGCAGCAAGGCTCCCGCTGCTGCCATGGCCGCTCGCCCCCCCTTTTACCTTCCAGCTCACTGCGTCTGTTCCTGGAGGCCCCGGGAGGCTTTAACAACCACTAGATTGTTAGTGACAGTCAGACACTTTAACACTTAAAGTAGAAGGTTTGATTTAATCGCAAGGCTGTCATTTATTATTTGTCTGCTGTGTTCCGCCGGGGCGCCCGCTGATCAACTGCCTGCTCCCAGGAGGGCTTTTTTTTTTTTTTGTTATGTCTAAATCCTCAATACAAATTGCAGCGCTCCTAGATCTCCCAGCGGGACCCATTACCGCCTGTGGGGCATTAAGGATCATTAATAGTGCTGTCAGCAAGCTAGCCAGTTGGTTAGCTTCTCATAAATAGGAAATTAATCCATCTACTTCATTAATAATGCCGAGTGTAGCTATTTTGTTGCACTTGATATAAGGGGCCCTGTGTTTGTCTGTAATGCGATAAGACAGGAGTCCAAATTAGCATTGAATGTCTGATACAAGAGCGCAGACTCAATTACTTAGTGGAAAGGTTTTTGTTTTGGTTGGGGTTTTTTGTTGGTGTCCCCCCACCCCCAAACCTCTTTAAAGTTCTTGAGCAGCAAGGGTAAAAAAAAAAAAACAACAACACTGATTTGCTCCATTATTTGTATTTTACTGGTTCTGTTTCCGTCACTTTTTTCTGCTTTTGAAGAATAAATTGTTGGGGAGGGAAACTAGTGAGTGAGAAATGGGGCCACACCTGGCAGGAAAAGCAAAATGCATTAATTAGAGACAGGGCTAACTAGATGTGCTCATCGAGCCTTCTGTGCTGAGGGCTTGGGGAGGGGGGTTTGCTTTTTACTTGCGTCTATAGTTCAGGAATCATTACTACACTGATGGATATTATATTTCACTTTGGAGGAGGAGGAGAGGAGGAGCAGTAATAGAGCAGGTTAAAGGAGAAAATGAGCCATGGTAAGAGTCGTCCAGCTTTTTATGGGAAAATCATTTGCCTACCCAGCAAACACAAAGTCCCTGATGGGGTGGTATTGGAACCACTTAGAGGATGTGAAGAATTCTGAGTACATTTATCTATTGCCTTTCTAATTAGTTTTACTTAATAATATCTAAGCACCAGAAACAAAATGGAGAATTGCATGGCAATTATCCATAAAAGTACTTCATCCTATGCTTCTGAGCTGTTTGGGTCTTCCTGTGTTTCCTTCCTTCCTGTAACTTTCTCATCAGTGCATGGGAAAATGCAAGTAATTTTTCAGCCCTAATTATTAAAGCAAAGCTTTTCAATAAGGGAATGGTTTGCCCTGGAAACACTGCATGTTTGCCTTTTTGTTCTTCAGCCTTGTGAATTTGTTTTCAGCCAAACAAAAAAACTTCATCTACGATGACCCACTCTCGCTAGAGCTAGAGTTTGCAGTATGGGGAACCACTCAATTTCATGGGATTTTTATCCAAAGCTTTAGGGAAACTTTGCTGGCAGACTCCATTGTGATAATTGAAGAATTTGCTTTTACTGGCTTTTGAGCAATATCCTCTTAAGTAGCATGTAGAGGAGGGATTATAAACATGTAACTATATCAGGTCCCAGCCTGTGTCTGGGGCTCCAAGGCACTGCCACAACATAAATAACAATCATTATAACTAATTACTGTTTGGGCATTGGGGAGGGAGAGCACTTGTATTTATTTTTATAATGGGAGGCAAATAAATTTCTGAAATATCAAGAGGAGGGAGGAAAGAGCTTCTATAAAGTGATGAGATAAATAGATTTGGAAACATTCCAGTTCTCAGAAACCAGTAGTCTGGAATGAATATTTTCTGTTGACAAACCCTTCAAACCATGTAAGCTGTGCTGTATTTATTTACATCATTTTTGCAGTAGAAATGCATTTTCCAAAAGTGGTCTGTGACCGAAGAAGTACAGTGCAAGAAGCAGGGATGATCCATCCCACTAGGAAAGGATTTGGGGGATTTCCATACCAGGCAGAGGAGACGCTTACGTTGTTTGTGCCAGATGCATGTTGCACTCCAGTGCCATCTGGGAAATGGCCCTGAAGGACAAAATATACAAAGAAACACAGGGGACATAGATCCTGTCTCAAAAAATCTCACTATGAGCGCCCTCAAACTTTACAAATATTCATTGTCCAAATTCCAGTGATGGTTCTGAATTTCACAATTACCCTCTAGGATAAGCAAGAACAAAAGGATAAAACCAAAAAACTTTGAGTGTAGAATTTCACTGGAGGGGTAAGGAGGAAGCGTTAGAAATTTGTATATAGGAACTGTGCAGACTGGCTCTGTTTCCAAAGTTTTTTTTTAACTACTGCCTTTTCGTATTTGGAAGTGGTTTGTGGTGTATGGTGAGTAGCAATCACAGCAAGCTGTCTGTCTCTGGGTCCCCTCACCTATGCATTATTAGCAGCAGTGGTGCCGAGAATCCAGTGGCCGTAAAAAGCCCAGCTGCAGCCAAAATCCTAATGCACTTCCAATTCCCAGTGCATTAAGCTTGGAGGAGTCTGTTGTGTATTATCCCAGGCTCTGTCCAGTTTCTCTAGAGGTTTTCTGGTGCTAAAATCTTTGCAAGCATTTTTGTCAAATGCTTAATGCTTTAAAACTCAGCCTCATTACACTCCAGTCTGTTTCTGTATTGAAGGATAAGGAAGCATGGGAAGGATCTTTTCCCTGAAAATAAAAAGTCCGGCCAACATAAGTTAGATGCTTTAGAGGTTCTTTTATTGTAAACTACAGGAAAGGACTTTGGCAATGTGTTGAAATTGTTAGATTAAAGCTTTCCCCTCCATCACCCCCCATTCTGCCATTAAAGACCAATGCTGCTGTAAACAATTTATGGCTTTCTTAAAGGAAGTCAGATAATCCTGGCTGATTTGTGGCCATTCCTTTATTGCCTTGCCAAACTCTGCTTTGTCATTTCTGGTTGGAGGAGAAAGCACACACAGCCACATATGTTCAAGTTTCTGACCTCATTTTGACTGTTATGAGAGAGTGAGCACATGTGTCTTTGGGGGGAAAAAAAAAAGTAAAAGAAAAAATCCTAGAGTAAAGAATAATTTCTCTAGTAATTATGTTTTTTAAGAAATATGTGTAAAATACACCATTGCTGATTTTACAATCACTTGGCCAGTCAGGCAGGAGAGCTGGCTGACCCAGCCTAGTAGAGAGCACCACTCTGCATTAGTGTCAAAATGGATGTTTAGTTGTGTGCAGCCATGGTGAAATTGGAAGTGGAAAGGAGCCAATGCCTCTTTCAGTGAGAGGGGAATAAAAAAACCTCTCTCTTGTTTTACAAATCTCTCCAGGGATGATGAAAATGGCTCTCTTCAGCATCCATCTCTTCCTTAGTTCTAGATCAGCACATGTGGTAGGAAAATGCATTCTGCATAGATATGTCATGACTTCAGAGAGATTGTGAAAATAAAAGGGCTTTCTCTCTGAGGCCCTCCTCTTCCTCACATTTTGAATAATCATGTTCCAAATAAGTGAGTATTTATTGTTATAAGCAGGGCTTGTAGTTGAGCATATAATGACAGTGGCTTGGCACATTTCATTAGATCTGCTTTGTGGTAGCAGGTGTGCACTGCCTGTGTCTGGTGTGTAGATACACCCTAGTTAGAGATTAAACTACTTAAGTTTTAGGATGGCATAGGTGTGTCAACAAAGAGTGTAGTGAAAGACAGGGATTTACAGCCAAAAAAAGGTGAAAGACCAGGTGCCAGCTTAGATACAATTTTATCATCAAGAAATCCTGTCAAGGACTCACCTTGTTAGTTTTTTTAGGAAAACAGTGATCTCCAATCAACAGAAGCTGAGTTCCTATCTTCAGCAAAACCTTTCTTGGTAGACCTTCTTCAGCATGCACAGGGTCTAAGCTGCAGGTGTTCGTAGAATTTAAGAGTTGGAAAACACGTGTTAGTTCACTTCATCCAGGGTAGCAATGCCTGGGGAGGGAGATCTGTGCTGGACTCTGCCACATCCCAGCACTCACTGTAAACACACATTTAGAGGTGGCTCCTTTCTCCAGTTCCACTGTCGAATTGGAGTTGCAGAAGCCCAAGGCAATACAGCTGTAGTAACACCTCCATTTTTTCAGGAAGTCATTGGTACATGAACTAATCCTTTCAAAACACATGTAACATCTGTAGGTTCTTAACTACTTTCCTTATTAGTACAACACTGGTGAATAAAGGGACAATGTTGTTATAGATTATTAGTAATAAACATGTCACCCCTTGAAGTGTATATACTTTATTAGCCTCTTCCTAGAACAGCCCATTTTTCAACTGGTTATAATTTCTCCTGCATTTTCTTTACTTCATAAATTTTAGAAGACTTACTACATGCATGCTTACAATAGTGAAAATAGCCTTTGAAGATATGTGTGGAAAAATGCTTTTTTTGTGTGTTTAGAACAAGTGATTTTTTATTGTTAGCAAGGACTTTTTGGTTTTAAAGTCATAATCAATAGCAATTGCAGGAGAGCCCAGAGGACACTCTGGATTTGTAGTGCTGGGGAAGCCTAAATAGGCTTTTGTGATATGATTCATTGATATCTGGTGATGGTTTAACTTAAATGATAAAGGGATTTTCCCTATCACTCTGTGTTTTGGTGATGATGTTCCACTTCTTTGCTGGCTTATATCTGCCAATTTCCACTACCCACAGAAAAGAGAAATGTAAATGGAACACCAACAAATAGGACTTTTTCAACAATTTCTTTCAACTGCCAGCTTAAGCAGTGGCTGTTGGATCTCTTTAAACTGAGCAATCTCCAATGGGAACACATAAAAATAAGTGTTTGATGCCTTCTGTAGCCTCTTGGAGCAAAGCTGTTGCACCACTGCTTTCTCTCTAACAGTGTCTGTATCCAGCGGTTGTTACTGAACCCATTTCCCCTCATCTTGGTTTGCAGTCATTGAACAATCCCACACTCCCACTTCTTCATTGACACTCTGGATTCATCAAGCTCATAAAATTCAACTGAATGTGAAATGCTGCAATTAGGCTTCAGTGGTATATGTGGTTTTAACATGAAATCATCTCTGTTTTAATCCTGTCTATTCCTGCTTTTTCATATCCCAGTGCTCCAAATCTTCGGAAACGCAGTTCACTTTGCATGGAGTGGGATTCCTGGGTTCCCCTCTAGACCAAACCTGCTGCAGCCTGGTCAGGGCAAACCCCATCTGGCTAATTTATGAGCAGCACTAATGGATCCTCAAGGGACCCCATCAGTGGTCTCATCCAGGACGGATGGCCGTGACACAAACCTCCAGGGGAGGTGGAGGTGGGGTTTAGGAAGAAGCTTGGGGTAAGTGGGAGCATGGGGAACAGCAAAGCACAAGGTATCTCTGAGGGATGGAAAAATTATCACCCCCACAGCTACCATTGTTCTGTCTCTCATGATCTCCAAACAAATGTCCCTGCGTTGTCAGGTCAGAAATCTGTACAAATAAATTTGTGTGACATGTTTTTCCTCTCCCATGTTTAATGGCCACCCAGTCAATAAGTAATTATTGGCAATGATATAAGAGCTGCACTCTCAAAAAATTCAAACTTTAGTTTCAGGAAAATGAATTCATCCAGGAAAAACACCTTTGTGCAATAAAGACTTGAGAAAGTAAAATGAGATTGTGGGCTTTCTTTCCCCAGGCTTGGATATTGCTTTATCAATACAGTTCTGTCAATAATGTGTGAACAAACGCAGGCCTTGTCAGATTTACTAACTAATCACAGAAAAGTGTTGGCAGGGCTTAAAGGATTGAGTGACCAGACATAGTAACTCATTTTAAGTGTTTCTGCTTGCTGTATTTTTTTCCTTCTTTTTTTTCCTTTCCCGGTCCTTAGCTTTGCTCTCTTAAGTGGATAGTACAAGAAATATCTTCATCTGGCACCTTCTGTCACACAGAAAAGATGTGCAAATTCCACAGATTTTGGTTGTCTTCAGCCTTGTTCCTGAGCCACAGACACAAAAATATGTATGTGCATAAATAATGTCTCTCATTTAAGTGCACGCACCTCTTTACAAGCAAATATGCAGATTACGTTTATGTGCTGCCTGTGTAAGCACATGGTAGATTTTTAATTGAAGGCAATCCATGGCTCTGATGGCCCTGCAGTGATTTCCACCCTCAGTTTTAGTGGAGCTGCTCATTTGGGCTCTTGATAACAGGTTTTCCTTTAACTAAAAAGATGAAACGGGTACATTGGAAATGCTTTTTCCTCTTTCTCTCCATAATTTCAGTCATGAATTCCTCTGTTTTTGCTGTTCGTTCCCTGCTGGCAGTTGCCATCTGTAGCAATTTTTCTTCTGCCAGAAGGATTGGCAAGCAACTCCCTCCAGTGCCCACATCAGTGATGCCTGGGCGACAGCCCGGGTGCCAGAGCGCTGCACTACCTCCACCTCTCCCCCATCTTCCCCCACCCACACATTCATACACACACAGGCTCAATATGTCGCTTTTTTGAACAAAGCTTTGCTGCTGGTGGCCCAAGATACTTATCAGCCTGCCTGGGGACTCCTGGGGTCCAGCCCTGGCATGCCTCTCCTGCAGCGTGAGCACACCCCAAAGGTAGGGCTGCTTTCTCCTCCACCTTTTTGCAGGTACAGGAGGATTATATTTCAGTATCACTTGCTTGAAAGACACTGCTTGGCTGAAGCAATACGTAGCTACAGCTCACATTTGCTTTCCGTTGGGAGATTCAGACCTAAAGTTAGAGTTAATTAAGTCGATAGCCCCTGTTAGAAATGCCGCAAAGCAATGATTGCGTGAGGAGAATCCTCCTTCAGAAAGACTGGGGTTTAGATTGAAGGCATTAATCTTTGCAGGAGTGAGGAAAAGAAAGAAAAAACATGTGATTCAAGTATGAAAATTTTTTAGATCACAAATAAAAGACAGCGTGTTGTCATGAGAGGAGCAGATCCTCCATTTTCTAAAAAATGCAAAACAAAAAGGTCTTTATTGCGAATTAAAAGTATTCCCATATGAGTGAAGGTTGTGATGGTTATTAACCTGCTGGTTGCTGATGCGATTTGAAGGATGCAGCTGGTGTTCTTTGTTTAGAGGCAAATTTTAGATTTTTTGTGGTAAAGGAATGGATATATTTGTGTACACGTATATGCACAAGATATATGTTTGCAAGTGGACTTTGGCTTTGTTTAAAGCACCCGTTCCGTACTCCTAATGTCTGAGACTCTGCATCCTCTTGAAAGAAGTTCAAACAAAGACAACTCATAACTCAGCACAGCGGTGGAAGGGATCTGGCAGCTCTTAGATGCGTTGGGGTTATCACAGCTGCCATAAATATCTCTGAGACCTGCAAGGAGCTTGATGCTGTAGCTTGGCATGCACCGGGGCAGGAGGGACAGGCAGGAGCCATCTCGTCTTGAATCTGTCTGTCGGAGCCCCAGGGTGGACAGGAGGAATATGAAACATTCTGCTGGGAGGTACAGCCCTGCAGCTGGAGGTGGCTCGGGCCCCTCTCAGAGCTCACCCCGGCTCTCCCTGCAGGGTGCACCAGTGGAGAATTCCTGGTGTGGTTTGACCATAGGCAGTAGCCAGGGCTGGTACTAATTTCCCTAAATGTGAGCATGTGTGTCTCTACCTTAGTGCAAGCGGTCTGTTATTTCCAAAGTTGGAAAAGTAACATAATGTGGGAAAGACTGGGACTCTGGTAAGACAGGGCTTGTCATTTGTGGCGTGAATGAATTTGGCCATTGGACAAGTGGTTGTGGGTCTCGCAGGACCTGTGTGTGTCAGGTCTGGGTGTGGTCCCCTGCACGCAGTAAAGCCTGTGCATGACTCAAAGGGAGGATGCAACATCACAAGCCCCATCTCTCTCAGTGCCTTTCTTCCTTTCCAGAACCCCCAGAGCGCTGCCTCTGGCCATGTTTTGTGATCAGGCTTTTCCCTTATTTCCCTCATAGCAGCCCAGAAGGACTTGAACTCGGCTACCTAACAGCACCTAATGGAAAGAGCAGGGCTTCTGTTTCACCCAGCAGCCAGAGCCACATGGCTTTCCCCCAAAGTCTCTGCTGGTGTGAGAGCGGTTTCAGCGGCTCAGGCTCTGGTGGAAAGACTAAGAGCCTCTCTCTCCCCCAGCTGTCAAGGAAACTTGAGGAGGCATTCAAATGAGAGACACATGGATGTTTATAATTCACAGTTTTGCCATTGTTGTCACCAGAGATTTGTTCTTCCTGCTTGGTGAGGGGAAAAAAGGAAGGATAAAATTGGTACCATAACATGGCCAGACATAACTTGTTTGAAAGATGGGCCTCCAATTATTTACTTAAGGAAATAGTGGGAGATTTATTAATAACCTCTGGCGACTTAAATAGCTCTAGTGATTTCCATGTGTGACCTGAGGCCTCAGCCTTCCTGGCTGATTAGACACGAAACTCAACTAAAGAGCTGACCTGGTTGGTTTCAAGCGCTCTGCTGGTTAACTCCCAGATGTGAGGCCGAGGAAAAACAACGTCTGTCAGAGCCATTACGGAGAGCTCAGCTACAACAGATTTAATCTTGCCCCTGATTTCAGAGGAAACAGTGCAGTAGGAGGGCTGAAGCTGTAATGATCTCTTAGCACAAAAAACTATTCTCTTCCATGCATCTGAGGGTGAGCAAAAGTCCTCATCTATCACTGCCTGCGCCGGCAAGTCTCCACTGCTGTTTGTGGATATGTCACTTTTTTCTTCTTGACAAAAAAGGGTTTTTTTAAAGATAAAGCCCAGAATACTGTAATTTTTTTTCTGGCAATGTGTACTAGTATTTCCTGGGGCTGGTATCCATATTGCTGCTGGATGGTTTTGCCAGATGTTGTCTATGTAAGATAGCTGGTGACCCTGAAATATCTCCTAGGCTTTACGTCACCACAACAGGATCTGCTCATTCTCTTTGTTTCTCTCCTAATAGAAGCTGCCATGGGTTGGAAACAAAACTTTTCCTAAAAACTCACCAAAGAACCCTCTTCCTGCCCTCCTATTGCTTCCAAATAAATGGGAGAAAAGTATCCCACAAGGGGATAAGAAAAAAGAGAAAACCAGAGGGAGAGGTTTGGAAGTGGGGGGATGGCTGCTACTGCTTGGATTTTGCTGGGGTCACCACACTGATTTCTGATGCTTTTAAGCTCAGAGTGGGTAAATTCTCACAGCTTCCAGTATGTTCCCAACTGACAGGGATGAGAAGAAATGTTAATGCCTTAGGGGGATTCTGTGGGACTAGAAGACTAGAAGCAAATTAGGGAATAACAACAGAAATTAAAACAGCTAGAATTGCTTTAGCATAGCATGGCTCTGACTGAAAATAAGGAGGTGTTCAATTACCAAATGCTTGCTAGTATCTGACCTGAAAACAACTAGACCTGATTCAACAAATTGAATAAAACAGCACTAAAAAATAATTTAGACCTACTTAAAGAATATGCTGATGGTGTGGAACTTGATGCTGTGTTAGCATTCATCTTGATATGTCTGTCCTCAAATTGGCTTCTATACTCAAGTTAGGCTCATGCCTTTTCCTTAATTTTGCAAAATTTGTGACTAATAGAAACTGAAAGAAACAAATGGTTATGTTGTCTATAGGTGGTAGCTTTAGAAAGAAAACAAGAGGCTTAAGTACTTTCATGTGATTTATAAAGAAAGCTAAAGGCTGACTAGGGAAGTTAGGGGGTTTGTTTGGTCTCTAAATCTTGATGATTTTCTGCTACAGACCTAGTCCTGCATTGTCCAGCTGACTCTTAAGGACTTACAGAGTCTACAAAATTACATGTCCATGAAGGATCATCAGATTGAAAGCTTGAAAGAAGAAAATATTTTTACTTAAGCTTTACTTTCTGCTGCTGAAGATGTGTTAGAAGTACCGTGGATAAAATCTCAATGGGTATATACATGTTAAAAAATATTTTGGAAGGTCTTTGTACAGCACACGGTAACAAGAAAAGCAGAAATGAACATTTTTTTATAAAAAGTCTTTTTTAAGAATTACTTTCACAAGTGCTAAGAAGTAAAATACATCCTGACCCAGGCATTGTTTGTATTCACAGTTGTACTAGTCAGTAACTAAGGACATGATTTAAATTGTTGAGCTTAAACTATGCAAAACTCTGCATGGACATTCTTCTTCCCCTTCAAACCAGGATTAAATAGATTTATCTTGATCTTAATTTAAATTTGACTAGGCTTAAATCAAATTGAATTTGAAACAATCAATATAAGTTTTGCCACACATTAGCAAAATTGTTTTTTAAACCAGTGGAAATTTGTGAAGTAGGCTATTTCATTAATTAGGTGTCTCTGCCTAACTGTTAGCCAAGGATTTTTGATCATGAAGTTTTTGTTATGTCTTGCAGGGAACTCATATTGGTTAATTCCAAGTATGTGCCATGCTCTGTAATTGAGATATGAGACTAAAGAATGTGATTAAGAACTTGTTCTGTTTTGGGGCTCACAGAATATAAAATTTAAGCTACATTTGGGTGCTTGCATCTTGGGACTTGTTTGTGTCTGATAAATAGATTTGAGTCACTTCTTCAAATGTCATGTTTCTCATAAAATGTTTTGCTTTTAAGAGGGAGGTCTTAGTTTTTAAATAAGGTCTTTTTCTCTGCCTTACCCCTGCCTTTGGGTGATGAAGGAATGCATTTAGATCACATTTTTAAGCTTCACAGTGCTAGAAATTTATCATTTTCTGTTTCATTGAACACCAAGATTCCCACAGAATTACACTTAGAGATGGGCTTCAAGAAAAGCACCAACAATCATAAGACTTAAGAACTGCACTGTAAATATAAGTCTGAGAAGGAGCTCTAGACCTGTCCCTGTTCATCTGCACCCTATTGAAGCAAACTCCTCCTGCATAAAATGCCATAATAATTCTACTTCTGGAAGACATTTGGACACAGCATTGTTTAAGTTACTTAAAGAAACAAGAGTCAAGAAACTCTGTTGAATATGTTCAGCTGTTTCACCAGAATTTGGTTGAAGTAATAGTACAGCTGCACAATACCCAGAGGAATAAACAATTTATTCTGTTATGTTTAGTATCTTCTTTGAATTTCCTTTTTAAATAGGGGTGGCAAGAAGTGTGAGATACTTCATCTCTGAAATGATTAGTAAAGCTTGCTTTTTATTGAGAACTATGAAAAACATTTCAAGATGGGAAAAAAAATAGCAGCATTCTGCATGTCACCAAATTCCCCTCTTTGCAACAAATTTTAGAGCTTTGCTCAGATCCAAATGTTGTGGAGATCAGAGGAATTAACATATGGGGACAGTTTGTCTAGCACAGAAATCCCTGCTCCATCAGTGATCAACAGGAGATGCTTGGGAAGGAATATAAGGATCAGGATTGTACAGGGCGAACCTTTCCCTGCGTCTGGCAGTCGGCACTTTAGGAACTTCCTGAGCCAGAGGTCGTATCCAGACCATTGTGTTTAATTGCCACTGGTGGACTTATCCCCCGTGAATTTCTCTAATCTTTTTTTGAACCCATTTATATTTTTGGCCTCTGCAACATCCTGTGGTAGTGAATTCCACAATTTAATGACATGTCATGTGGAAAAACTGCTTCCTTGTGTTTGCTGTAAAAAAAAGTTTACAGGTTTCATTGAGCAAAACTGATTTCAGTTCAAATTAAGCATCAAAATTAGTGCTTTTCTGAAGTGAGGTCTTGATTCAAAGCTCTCTGAAGTCAAGAAGAAGCTCTGCATTATTTTTTTGCAGCATTAAGAACATTTTAAGTTTCCAGACTTGTTTGACTCTAGCAACATATTTTTCTGTCACTCAGGCAAATTATGTGAAAGAATTTGGTCATACCACTGAGAGGATGGATTTGTGACTCTTACAGCTAATTCAGTTGCTGTTATTGATGGTGTTAGTAGTAAAAACCCACTAATACCCAGCCTGAGCAGAGTGATAGCCAACATATGGTGCTGCCTGAAGTCCCTGAGTTTCCTCAGAATTTCATTGATAGCAAAAAGCATTCATGCTGGAAGGAGCCAAGCATTATTTCTAGAGGAGTATGTTTTCCTTCATTTTGACCACTTCAAACAAGCATTTTGCTTTGGCTTGCTCCAGTTCTTGGTGACATTTCAGTATTTCAGCCAACCAAGAATTGGTCCAAAAAGTACTTTGGGACTGGAGAGGAAGCAGATTTGGAGCCTTTCAAGAGAAAGGAGCACACTTCTGTTTCCTACTGTGTGTCATCCTCTCAACTCAGCTTCCCTCCTCTCCTGTGAAAACAGAAAGGAAGCATGTCTGGGACTCCTCAGCGAGCTGCTGGCTGCTTCCAGAAGCCTGGAGCTGGCAGGCAGAGTGCTCACTTGGAAGTGGTGGGTCCCTGACAGAAGGCATCCTTTCCGAAAGAAAAAGACAGGGAAAACACAAGGAATAACCAAAATAACACAGTGATCCCAAATGTGAAATGAAGCATCAGCCTCTTTCTTCATTATGGGATGCAGCAAGGCAGGATGTGGAGGGAGGCAGAGGGTGCCAGGTGTTTGGCCAGCAGATGGAACTGCAGCAAAAGGACAAGCATTCTGGCACACAGCCCTCACAAATAGGCCACTGCAGAGGCTTCTTCAGGAAGGTTCTGTACACTTGGTGTGTGTGTGTTCTGTCCAACTAGTTAGTATACTAAAAAAATAAGCCCTGTTTATAAACCTCACCCTGTACTTTGGTGATACAGATGGGTTAAAGTGATCAGGAATTGCAGGTTATCCAGTGCCTCTTCCTTCGTATTGCCGGGTAGCTGGTGTCTCCACACAGGACTCTTTTGACTTTTTCTGAAATAGAAGTGTCAAAACCCATGCATCTTTCCATACTTTTTCCCTAAATATTCCATCTCCTATTCTGTTCTTCTTAATGGTGGAAGGTTTTTTTGCAGCTACTCGAAGATGAGTGGAGTTGCAAAGGGCAGAGCTCTCCCTCAGCTGGTCACCTCATTGCTGTGGTGTCCCAGCAGAGAAAGACAGGGGAGCAGGTGTTTTCTAAGCAGGGATTTCATTTTGGGTGTTAGTATCAGGAGGCTTACTTAAATCTTTGCCTATACTGTAAGTTTGTTAGCAAAGGTGTGAAAAGCTAAGGACCAAAATCCATTTTTGAGTTTTCAGTTTGTCTTGATTTTCAGAGCTCCTTATCTCATATTGACTTAGGTATCTAATGACCCAATTCATCAAGTAGTTTAAGCATGTCGCTAATTTTAATCAAGTGCGTAATCCCACATTTAGTTAGGCACACTTTCTAAATGAAAAATGGGTATAAAGCCTAATTTAAGACAAATCCCTGCTTGAATGTGTTGCCTTTGTTCTTCGTGAGGAAAATGCAAGAAGGAGTATTTTTGTAAGGAGATGTTTTCAGGGTAGATCTTCGGTGTGGAGCCAGAAATCTGCAGGTGAGCTTTTCCCCTCCAAGGGCCGTTTGTAACCTACAGAAGCGGCGTCTCCTCCTCATCTTCTGACCCTCGCCTCCCTGACATCCATCCCCCTCAACTAACAATGACAAATGGAGTTATAATATTGGTTGTTGAACCATAAGCTGTAGATAAATGTGCTTCTGAGAACCACCATTAAGTCCCTAAATGGATTATATATATTTGGTTTAGAAACCTAATATTTAATATTAGTGTACTCTCCAGCGGTTGGCTTTATTTCTCTTGATAATCTATTCCCACTCCATTTCCTTTTAGATTTCTAACCTCATTAAACCTTTCATATTGCAGTTATTTTCTGTTCTAAACAAAATTAAAGACACACCATCCCCAGGTTTTAAGAGTCTAATTTTACTCCTGAACTGGAGAAAACACAGAGATAAACATTCTTTTCAGTGATGAATTTTAAAACCGCTTTATGAGTCAGCTGAAATTGCTAACCATATTGAGGATTGTAAAAGTCTGTGAAAGGCAGCATAATAAATGATGCTTGAAATGGCAGTTGTTGTATGGGAGTTCAGATGCTTACATGCTATCTTTCCCTTCTTGGGTTTGTATAAAATGTAAGGATGTATCTCACGTCGTACAGTACCTTAAGAATTTATAGCATTTTGCTTCTGGTCTGATTGTCTGCAAGGAATCTCAGTTACCAGCAGGGGTTCCTTAAATTCACATGGCCAGGAGAAAGCGGTATCTGTGTAATACTCTGCTCCCAGTGTGCACATTAAACTGGTTTTTCTTGATCGAGGACACATTTCTTCCTTATCATCAGGCACTTTGGCACATTGCTTGTTCTGATATATGTAAGTATTGCACTCTGCCTTACTAGACACATTAAAATTGTGTTTGACCATTCTTCTTGTTATACAATGCCCTAGCCCCTACAGTGGCTGTTTTAAGAAAAAAATACAATGTATTTGATGTTGGAAAGAAATCTCCAGGCTGGAGGAGGCTCTTAAAATGCATCCTGTATTTGCTGAAATCCATTTCTCTTTCCCTCATTTTCCTGTAAAGCCTATGACACCTCTGCTAATTATCAAATTGTATTAATGACATTAAATCAGGGTTATACACTTCATAGCCTGTCTGGTCCTTCTCTTTCCACTTCTGCCAGAGCCATAGGGCTGAATGATGACATGACATGTTATGATATGACATCACATCATATCACATCCTGTGCGACATTCCCATCACAGCTGATGGTGATCCTAAAAGGACAGGATCAGAGCTTCACTGCAGGGTCAGACAGGGCTGCAGGCAGAGTAGGCTTCCTTTCAAGGAGAAAGCTTGTCAGAAGTGGCACAGCTTTTGTTTCAAATGACACCTTTCTATGAAACATCTGAAAAAAATCCCACCCCCTTTTTATCAAGTGAAGTCTCTTTTGCAGGCCTGGTGTATTTGATGACTGTAACATTAGCTCACGTAGTTCTGTTACTTCTAATTCCAGTGTCAAGACCTGCAGTCTCAACACTAGTACTTAGAACTTTGCATATTAAAAAAAATTATTTTCCCTTAGATGCTGGCTCATGACAGGGGAGATACTGTTATTTCCATCCCTATTGTGCAGGCAGAGAAGGTTGAGGCAGGGGCAGGGTACTTGGGATACTTATGCTGCACATCAATAGCCAGAATTGCCACCAGCAGCTCCTGGCTCCCTATCTTTTGCTCATCTGTTAGTCTATAAGGTGAGAGCTAACATTTTAGGGATTTAAAATCAGAGATCTCTGCAATTTGCAGAAGTTCTCAACATGCCACAGGAGCAGGCCTGGCGACAATAGGCATTTGTTTGACATAGAAAAAATGATAGTGAAAATTGGCTGAGCAGTTTCTGATCACTGAAGTCCCTGCTGATAGCTTTGTGCTACTCTTGTTCGAATTCACAGTAAGAAACAGCATGGTGCTAATCACTGAGAAGTTCTGGGAGAAGGTTGGTCAGCGGGGTGCTTATATGAAGAGTGATGTGATGAAATGATAGGGAAATAGGTCTTTATCCTGACCCTTTTCCTCTCCTTTCCAATTGCCTGGAGCAGTTAACCATGACCAGAAACTTTCCTGGCAAACTCTGACTCGCAGTTTTGCTGGTTTACATTTGTTTTCAAGGGTTCAGCATCATTGTCTATGATATTCTTATCTGAGGTTTGGTCATGGCTGTTTATGAGGTCTCTACATTTATGCTCTCCTTCTGTTTTCTTCCACCATATATAGTGTCATTTGGATGAGAACAATGTCCTTGAGTGCACTGTGGTGCAAGAGGATGCATTATTACCACAAGTCTATTTTGAGCCAGTTTCCACCAGGTTTATTACACCCTGTGAATTCATTATGCTCCTGCTTACCTGTGGTTGGAGCACGTGACAGTGTTATCATCCTCCTTTCAGAGGGCAGGAGCAGGCAGCTGAGCTGCTCACTTCCAAGCTCTAATGGCTGCTTATTTAATACAGTTTTATTTTCGCTCACCCATAGCAATCATCACCTTAAAAATCACCTCCATTATAGCCATTCTGTTCTCCACTGCTGAACAAATCAATGCACCTCTGACAGTCAGAGAGTATGTGAGTGTGCGGGAATCCTGAGGAATCAATCGCACCCAGGTGCATCAGAGAGGATTAGTGGTTTTCCCCGGGGAGAAACAGCTGGCGATGCTGGCCCCCGTTCTCATGACTCAGCAGCTCCATTCCAATTTCCCATTTCAAATACATAGCAGCAAGCTCTAAATCTTCCATGCCCCAGTGCAGAGTGGAAAGCCCAATACAAAGTTACATTTCAGTTTGTAGTGACAGATGGAAAACCATAATAACGTCCCTTTCTTCATGATGAGTGATGGGTTCCCACAACGCAGGAGAGGTTCGAAATGCTGCTGCAGAGGCACAGGCGGCGCCAGGAGCTGGATGCTCATGTGAGAAGCCAACGGATGTTGCTTAGTGTCTCACCCTAGGTGGGATAGCTGCCATCTGTTCTGCAGTGGTGGTGTCTCAGACTGTTTGCAGATCTGCTCCAGTACCCCAAGAAAGCTGGGGGTTGAAGAGGCAAGCAGAGTGAAAGCCTTTAAGGGCTGGGATAGATTTCAGGGTAATAGGAGATCAGGGTGGGAAGGCATGTTTCTACTCCACTGCACAAGTGAAGGAGACAAAGGATTTTAGATGTGAGCTTTATACTTCTCACCAATATTAAATTTACCCTTGGGTATTAATATGGGGCACCTGAATCAACCATCACTATGCAGCCATCAGAATGAAAGAGACAGATCCTTATGGCCATAAAAATAGTGATAATCCTATGCTGTTAAGTTAATGAGTCTCAATTTTCCAAGCTTCCCATATGCAAACCCCCATTGGCTTTAGTAGACACTACCATGTGTGTCAAATATCCAGAATCAGGGGGTTTTTTTCTATTTCCCATGTTGGAAGAAACATCTTTCTGCAGAAAAAATATGCAAGTTTGCCTGTAGGTCAAAAAAATTTTCATCAAATGAGCACGTTTCCTTCCCATTTTGCTCACTGGTGCTTTCAGAAGCTCTTCTCATTTATGTCCAACGTGCCAAGTCAACTCTTGGTGTTCCTGTGCAGTAGACAGACACTCAGTATGCCTCGGACTGACTCTCTGAGTTGGGAGCAGATGTTGGCTCCATGACAGGTCTGTGTCAGCAACGTGTTTTGGTAAGAACAGACTATTCCCAACTGCTTTCTGAAGAATTTTTCTCTTTTTCTCTGCTTTCCTCCACTCTTGCTTTGAGACCTTCATTAGGCTCAGTGCACACATTCCGAAAAGATGTACCCAGCTCTTTCCTTGATGTTGTTTTATTTTCTGCATGTTCTGAGGCCTTTTTAAAAATCTTTTTAAAAAGATTTTCTTTCACATGGTTGGGAATCCCCCAAATTCAGCTTTTCCCTCACTAATTTCTCTGGAAGAAAAGTCTGCATTTGTTTCAGTCAGGCAAAAGCATGGAGACATGCAGTCCCTATTTAATGTAGCTCTACCACCAGAAACCAAATAAAAATCCATATTTAACACAGTTGGCTCCATCCTTTCTGGGTGTTCTTGGTGTGCAGCCCAGGGATGAGCTTTGGTATCACTAATCTGGGCGGGCTGTGGGAAATGGGCACAGCTGAGCCCAGGGAGCGTCAGCAGCGGAGAATCACGTCCAAACGGGAATACATTCCCTGCCTGCAGCCCAGCAGTGCTGTCAGCCAAACCATGGGTTTCTGTCAATGTGTTACTGGCCTCCAAATAAAGACTTGAAGAGGCGGAAGCTTGTGATGTCTCTATAGATTAAATGTGGGAACTGAAGTTCACCCACTGCGCTGCTTATCTTCCATCAGATTCACTATTAGATTAATGTTCGAAGACTGTCATATGGGTTGGGATAATTCTTTATTCCACCTCCACCTTCATACATCTGCTTACCTGATGAATTGTGGTTGGAAAATCCTGCAATCCCTTCTTTTAAATATATATATGTCTGTTGCCTCGACAGGGCTGGAGCCCTTTTGGCTGGGCCCACACTCTTAAAGGATGCTTCAGAAAGAGATCCATTCTAAGAGCCAGGAGCCAATTTCCAGGTGCATTTTTGAAGCAGTGTGTCATTGTGAACTAGTTACTTGTCCTCTTTATACTTTAAATCTATAAAACCAGGGGAAAAGTAGAACCTCTTGGAGCTCCAGACTGTTCATATCCACTGTATTCTCTTGAGTTACAGTGAAACTGCATGAGCCATGCTGGCACAAGTAAATACCCCTCCTTCTTTACCAGGAGTTTTTAAGACCTGATTGTTTGTTCATCTACTTTCTCTTACAGCCTCAAACTCCCTGCAGCAGTTTCTAGGCAAACAGCAGGTTTGGGGACTGTGTTGTAATGGGAGACCTCCGTTTCCCTTTTAACCAGGACTTCAACCCTGCAAAACAATCAGCTCTTCCCTTTCCATTGAGAGGCAGCAGTATCTAATCAGGTTTCACTCCTTTGTTGTATCTATTGATCCTCAGCACTGTAAGATGCAAATTGCCATGCCTGACAGGATTCAGGGTGTTTTATCATCAATGGAGAGTAATTATCCTTGGCTGCACCAATATTGGATTGTTAAGCCCCAGGATAATGCACAAGGTAAAGACATTTAGAAGGCAGTCCACCTTGGGGATTTGTGTAAATGTGATGGATAGAGTGAGAGCAGGATAGCTGAATTACAGCCCCAGGGACTGACAGCTGCATGGGGCTGTAGCCTTGATAATCCTTACAGAGAAGCTGGTGCTGCAGTTGGTATTGAGACACAAAGTGTGTCTAAAGCTATAAGTTTCCCTTTCTGTTTAATCCTTGTAATGTGTATGTGCTGAAGAAGAAAACTTATGCAAGATTTTAAATGGATTCTATGCTCTTGCAAGAGTGGTCAAGTAACTTCTTTTGTTCATTTATTTATCTAACCATAATTCAAGCTTTTCATGTGAGCGTATTTTAGAGACACAAGAGTGTTTCGATCCTTATTTCTTTGTCTGTGGATTCCAGTTCAATACTGAAAGCAGAATTACACATTAGTAAGTAGGAAATGGTTTTATTTTTCTAAAGTATCTGGTTAACCATTGCATATTCTGGTGTATAAAGTAGTTAAGCTGTCTTAGCTGCAGGGAGAAAATGTATGTCAACAGAGATGCCATGTTAGCTGACTAATCCTCGAGTGATAGCAGCAAACCTGAAAGTAGTCTCAGGCAAGAAAATCTCTTTTTCCAGATTTATCCATATGAGCTGAGTCTTATACCTGTCTTTTTTATTATTTTAAGACCATTTCTGTAGTTTTGAAATAAATAAGAACAGAGATATAAAGAGGAAAAGGAGCATTGGTGCCTGAAAAGTCCTGCTGAGATGAATGTTGAGGGTAATTCCCAAAGACCTTCAGATACAACACTAAACTTGGAAGCTGCAAGTTCTGTTAACATTTTTTAATGTTTTTAGTGGCAGTTCTTTCTTGTCAAGCAACTCCTTGTGTTTGACCAAGGCCGTGACTAAGATCAGCCAACTTGCTTGGCATGCAAAGCATGCTTTATTCTTGTTAAAGCTGCTAAGGATACTGAGGAGCAAATGCCAGAAACTTAAGCAAATAGTCCATGTTTTACCAGAACTGGGCCAGATTTTGCAGCTCTTTGCAAGCTTTGTGCTGGCAGCCCGTGCCCTGTGCTGCCATGGAGGCGCTGAGGTTGCTGTACTCCAGTGGGATTTTTCTGACATCCTTCACAAGCGCCCCTGGCTGCTTGATTTCACACGTTATCATCAAAGTGTGCAACAAGCTCCTTACATTGCTCCATACCTTCAGACAAGCAGGAGAGGGTTTTGCTCCACGGTCGATTTTAACTGTGCTTTTGAAATAGGGGGAAATTGAGAAAGATTAAGAAAATTGTCTCGCATACCCACACTGTTTGTCATGTTTTTAAAAGGGAACGAGTCTCACAGGTGTTTTGATTGCCAAGTCAGAAACACATCACTTGGGAGGATGGAGCCCAGGGGAAGTCATGTTGGGGGACACTGGTACCTCTCTTCTGCATGTCAGAATAGCCCCCCTCCTCCAAGCCAAGAGGAAGTTCTGTGAATGAAGAAAAACAATGCAGTAGGAGATGATGCTGGTTCAGGCTTCCTCCCCTGCCTTGGCTGTTGGGGCAGCCCAGAGCCTTGGGGATGCCCTCCAGGGCTATAAATGCTGCTGGGGATAGCAGCTCCTTCAGCTATCAGCCCCATCTGCCCTTTGCCAGGCACTGTGAGCTCCTCATCCCTGCAGGTGATCCTGCAGGAGGAGCCCCACAGCCCCTCAGGCAGATGCTTCAATCGAGCAGCCTGGAGCCTCAGATCCATAATTGGCTCCCTGCAGTGCCACAGCTCCCACCTCATCCTGCATTTTGCTTGGGAGACTGCAGTACTGCTCCTCCTGTGATGCACTGACAGCCCACAGGCGGCCTGGGCATGGGACATTAAACCCCCCCGAGTGTGCTGGACAGAGCAGCCTCGAGCAGAAGCATTTATGGATTTCAATATGTCTCTGCTGCTTTTCTGCCTGTGCTCCTCCCGTGCAGCGTAGGAACAGTGGGGATGCTCCAAGCTGTCGAATCTGTGGCCAATTTCTGGAAATGTCTGTGTATGTAGGGCATAATCTTCGGGGAATTTTTGTTGCGTGCTCTCTCTTCCCCACAATCCCTCTTTTTTTTTT
>VYZS01019746.1:0-52240 GCA_013400695.1 Neodrepanis coruscans | reverse complement strand
AACTCTGAAAATTCTCCAACAAATGATATCATGCTATTTAGGCTTGAGGAATCTCTATAGTCTTCTAAAAATTATTCACCCATCAAAGGTGGGAAGCAATGAGAAGCAAAGACCAGGAAGACAGATATTTGGAAAGTTATTTAGGGTGAAAGTGTGGAGTTATGGAACTGGACTCTGTAGAGTTCACACCTTATGTTCATACCTTATTATTTTATTTAACAATGTTATTTAATAAATCTTTTTAAAAAATCAGTCTCTTGTCTTTCTGACAAAATTTGCTATAAGTGCTTTTCTTCTGCAAGCATATTATAAGGAGTTAGGCTCATTTCTCTTAGAGGTCTTTCCTGCCTGGAAGAGATTTTATTTTTTTCCCAAAACAGCTTAGATATTTTCTTATCCTTATCCTTCTCCAGTCTTGAAGAGCCTCTCAGAGCAGTTAACTCCTTGAAAAGGTAGACTTGGAAAGGGAAAAATTTGCATTCTCTCATGCCCAGTGCAGACACTGTTATGTTTGGTGTTCTTTTCTTTGAAAATAAAATTTCCTAAGTCCTTCCATTGCCTGGCATTTTGGGGGTACCTGTGATATCTTTCTTCTCCTTAGTTGTCTATTTTTCTGCATTTGGTACTGACATCAAACACACAGAACTTCAGAGACTTTCAAATCCACAGTTAAATTTTGAAACTTTTCTCTCTCTCTCCCCCTCTTTCTCTCCCTCTCCTCACCTACCTCCTTTTCTTCCCTCGCCTGACACTACTTTGGGATAATAATAGGTATGACAGAAAAACAGTTGAGGGTAGAAGACAACATAGGTAGCATTCTCCATCTTACAGGGTTGTACAAGCAGCATTATCTAATTTTATTGAAGCGATCCACAGAGAAACAAGAGACATCCAGAACCAGATTTTTTTTCTTGTGGGAATTACTCGAAATGGAGTGTTAATTCGTGACTAAAATGCTGAGTCATGTTCAGAAATCATAGGATAAGCTTAGAAGTTAAAACTAAACTTATTTTAGATTTTCAGTCCAGGTACACCAGTGAGACCAAAATTGTTTTATATACAATCCTACCAAGATATTCTTTTCTACACCATTTGAAAAGTAAAAAAAAATGATAACGTGTTCACTGTCAGGAAACAGTGCCAACTACAAAAATTGGATTCCTACTGAAGTGGGAGAAAGAGAGAGTAATCTTCAGACTAATCTTCAATAAATGCAATTTTGCCCCTTTAAGCTCCTACTAACTCTCCTAGCTCCAGGTGCTCAGCAGCCAACCAGGGCACTTTGTTATTGAGTTAGACTGGAGGAAAATTTAGAATTCTTCAGAAACAAACCAAGATCAATTATTCAAAATTATATCTTCAAGTAAACAGTATTTGAAGCAATACCTCAGTCTCCTGCATAGGCAGGAGCAGTTGTGATAGGCAATTCTGTCCGTCCTGGACAAACATCAGCTATAGGAAGGAACATCAACTCATCTACTCAGAGAAGGCAAATGTCAACACAACTTTCACAGAACTCCACAGTCTTGCCTCTGGGTTTCAAATGTTTAGAAGTCAACCATTCCATGCCATCCACCCATGTCACTCAAACTAAACTTTAAAATCAAGGGTACAATTTTAAGCTCTTTTTGCTTTCAGCAAATAATAACTTTTCTTCTTAAAGTTTGTCTACTGATATATTCAGTTGACTGAACTTCCCAAACCCAAAACAGTAATATCATAATAAACAACAAAGATCATAAAAAAAGTCAAGAATTGAGAGTATATAAATTATTTTGGCTCAGAAGTCTCTGTTCCTAACGGGATTTAAAATTGGCTCTAATTATTTTTTTCTTTTTCCTAGTGATAGAAGCTCACTGAAAAAAACATCCTGTCACTGATTTGTTTCCAGAGGGAAAATATAACGGCTCATACTCACTTTTAAATCATAGTACATAGGAATGGTGCCTAAAGTTGACATGCAACAAATGACAAATTGAAAAAAAATTTCTCTTCATCTTCATATTTTTTAACATTAACAGTAATTGTAGTATTGATACTCTTTATTTTTTTTTAATTTGCTTGTTTGTTATAGAGGTAGGTGTTTGATTTTTTTGTTTGTTTACTAAACAGAAGGCTTTTTATACTATGATGGTTAGAGAACTAATTTGTATTGCATATATCCAGATTCAAGTCCATTCTGCACCTGCTCACAGTGGTCTTTGTACTGATTGTAAAGGAAAAGTGCTCCCTTGGCTTCCTGTTATATATTCCAACATCCTAGCTAGTAGGTAACATACATATCTACCTATTTTTCACAATATAATACTAAGACCTTGATTCTGAAAAGATAAGTTAGCATATTCCTCCTTTTAGAAAACATTCTCAATAGCTTTTTCAGTTCTTCTGTGGAACAAATAAAATAAAATTGAAGACATTGTCACAAAATAAAATTGTCAGTTTTGGTTAGCAGATGTATATTTCATCTTCTTGTGCCCATCATTAGTAGTCCATTGTAGGAGCAGATAATGAACCACTTTTCATATGGCACTTTGGAAAGTGTGTAAATGTTATCTTTTATGGGAATAAAAAGCATTTCTGAGTCAAGTTCAAAATGAACATGCTCTTGTAATGAAAAAAGACTTCAGTAGTGGGGGCATAATGACTTTAAGTCTGGAGCTAATTTATCATTATGAAAAAATGCACCCACTTTCCCCAATAATTCTCTTTCATTAAGGCAATCTTGGCCGTTTTACCTTTGTGAATCTACCTACGTTTCCCATTTTCACAAATCTTGTTCCACCAAGACAACCCTGTAATGAAAGTGAAGTGTTTTTATTATTGTTATTCATGCCTTCTGCATCCTGTGGAGTGCTTCTTATTCTAAACTGTGCCAGGATTACTGAGGAATTAATCAATATTTGCTACCTATCACAATCAGAGTTGTTAATCACCATTGTAATTACCGATTGATTAATTAGCACAGCCCTGTTGAAAAGGCAGGAGTCATTAAATTTCTAGTACATGTAACTTTAAATTCAGCCCAATATCCACAAAGTTCTACAATTACATTTCAACCTACCTTAATTTATTACACGCTGTTTTTTATTAATAACTTTTATTTATTATAGCGTTTTCAAGTAACCCAATCTGAATTCTTCATCTATATAGTTTCTCATTGTATATCTACTTTAAATATAATAATTCATTACAACTCTGTCCTGGTTACTGGGGCAGTAGGGGACACTACTGAGTGACAGGAGACTTCATAGAAAGACAACAACAAAAAAACATGGGAGGCACTACTGAGTGACAGGAGACTTCACAGAAAGAGAGCAACAAAAAAACAGTTTATTAACTATGGGCTATAGAATCTGGAAACCACTATACCTATGAATCAGTAATACGAAAAACAACCCAGCAATAATAATCATGAAAAGACAATAACAAACTATAGTGCTCTGGGCCAGCTGCTGGGCTGTGGAGCACGGGGAAGGAAGGAAGGAAGTCTGGCCCCTGGACAGCGCTGGTCCCACTCTAGAGCTTCTGGAAAAAATGACAATGAAAAGGGGACTCAAGGAGAGAGAAACCATGACTCCTGTCGCTTCTGGGTAGTTCTCTGCTGGCACTGCCTGAGCTCCAGTGACACCACGCTGCTGCTCGTGCCAAGGGAGCCAAGAGAAAAGGGAGCCATGCCTCTGCCGTGTTGCAAGGGAGCCAAAAAGGGGGAGCCGTGCCTCTACCAGCGCTGAAGGGAGCCAAAAGAGAGGCAGAACTTCCCTCCCTGCTGCCTTTATAGGGTGCCCATTCTTGGGTTTTCTCATGGCACCCTTCTGGGGGTCTCTCCATTGGATGGCAGCACTGGGTGCCACCCGCTCTCTGAGACTTTACCATGAGGCAACATGGCAGCGTTCCTGCCAAAACACTCATGGCTGCATTCACCAGGAGAGAGGGCTGCCGCCACTGCCCTGCCAGTGCTGTGGGCCACCAGGGGACCCAGGAGTCACTCACAGGGGCTGCGCCCACTGCTGTGGATCCACTCTGTGCCATGGCACTGGCCTGGGGCTTGCCTGTCCAGCAATGGCAGGACTTGCCGCTGGCTGTGGCCCTGCTGGCAGCAGCCAGTCTAGTGCCACCACGGGGGCCTGACCATGGGTCTCACCACTGCTGCATGCCTGGGGCCCTGTGCTCTGCTGCCACTGGCCCCAGCCCGCCACGCAATGGTCATGGCAGCAGCAGTGGCGGGGCTGCTCCCAAGCTGGGATGGCACAGCCAGCACCCCACGATGCATCACACACGGCCCCACCGTCTGCCGCTGCTCCCCTGCTGGGGGCCTGTGCCCCAGGCCAGGCAAAAGACCAGGTGTGGATGGTGGGGGGGCACTGCTCCCGGCTCATGGATCCCCTGCACTGCTGCCCCCTGCCACGCTGCGAGGCACCGGACTCCATCCGTTTCACTTGCTCTCCTCTCTCATGAAATCAAAAATGTTTTAAAACACAAACCCCCCTCTCCCCAATATAAAAGACAAACCCCCTCCTAAACCTCCAGAAACTCCTAATAATAAATGATGATAAGGTCAATGAAAACCCAACCCGCACATGTTTAGAGGCTTCTCTTTGAATTATCCTTTCATTGTGATAAATGTCTTACCTGAAGAACAACATTTGGGTGTATTCCAGAGGCTGATACACTGAAATTATTTACTTTCTTCTGCTACGGAATGCAATTTATATTAGCAAAACAACATTTCATTGCATTGTCTTAGGTACTGACATATTTTTACTGGACAGTGTATATCATCTAATTCATTAACCTTTTTTTCTCCATAGTTCTAAGTAGAAGAATATGAATCCATTGCTTGAGGTTCTAACAGAGTGAAAGGAGCTAAGTAACCATTTACAAGATAAACATACTTCCTTTATGCTTTCTTATTAGTTAGAAAATTTTTAATATTTCCTGGTAAAATCACCAGTCTGTTTCTGCACTCAATACTCCATTTAAGTAACATTGATTATAATTCAAAGATCAATCCTTGATTTAAAACACTGTGCTGATTTAGGACAATATTAGGTGTTATCAACAGACGAGAGACATATAGAAAAAGGCAGCAATTTATTGATTATGTGGCGTGGGTATGAATATGAATGGATTTATAGATGTGGATATGAATGTACCAATATGAATTTGTTATTGAAGTGGTGAACCAAATTAAAAACCCAAAAAACAATAATCAATGTCCTTGGCAACACAGTTGTTCCCTATGCCCCATGGTAGTTACAATGTGCTGTGGTGCAGGAGCTGCAGTGGCTCCTTCAGGCAGTGGGGGCACTTGGGATGCAGTTACTCCCTCCCGGAGCGACGCTGTGTGTCAGTGAGGATAGAGTCTGGAGAGGGAAGGACTGCATGCGAGCAAAATGGCGGGTGCTGAGGCCTGGGAGAAGCCTCCACAGTGGGGATGAGCCCGTGGCACCCAGTCCGGGGACTGAGAGGGACTGGGGACCCCCGGAGGCATGGGGGGAGGCTTAGAGATGAGAGCACATGAACCCAGATCTTCAGTGGAGAAAACCACAGTAACCCAGCCAGTCACAACGTCTGTGGAGGCCTCAGCAGCTGGAAATGGTGAGTGGTGATGTCAGGTGTTGGCAGGAGAAAAGCTGGGATGGCATGGGTCATGCCAGAATTCCTCAGCAACCAGGGTTGGGGAGAGAGTTCTGTGCTGCCACATGCTCGTGTCCCATACAAATGTGAGAAACGAGCCCACAAATGTTATAATTTTTGATGCAGTTTATTATAAGGCAAAGGCAAACAGTGCTCTGGGCATATGACCCGGCAGCATCCAGGTCAGAGGCGCAAAGGATCTTTGGATAGGTCCGGTTTTTATAACAAAATCATCACAAAAACAGGAGGGATTATTGCAATTTCTTTGAGGTAGGAGAGAAATTATTTACATAGGTACATCCCTTTTCTCCTCCCACCTGGAATTTGGGTAGAGGGTCTTTTATTGCTTTTTGGGGGTCGTAGGTGCAAAGAATCCATCCTCATCCTCTCTGAACTTTTCAACTTTCCACAAAAAAACCTGGTTTAAGCCCATCTTAATTGGCTCCGAAGTGGTGTTATCTTCTTGGTGAGCCAATTTATGGTTCTCCCAGGAAATTCTTGAGGTAATTCCTGTGAAAAGGTGTCTGGACACTCTCATTCATTTAGGGAGTGACCTCCTCAAGGCTCTCTAAACAATGGATTCCTTATACAAGTGAGATTACACATTTAGCAGAAAGAGATCATTATATTTACCATGCATTTAAACAAAATCTTATTCCAAGTTATGCTACTAAGGTACCTAAACATTATAATGTGGAATCTACTCATTAGTATAAGTGAAGCTTTATTAGTAGAGCTACTATATTTCATAATACTAATACATCTGAATTTTATTATATGGATTCTACCTATTAGCTAAAGCAAAACTTTATTAGTAACACCATTACATTTCACAGAAAAAAGAGAAAGAGGACGCATCCACTAGTTCTTTTATAACCTCAGCCTACCTTCCCAGCGTTCTCTGAATGGTTTGGGCATTCTCTGCCCCTTTTTCCAGGTACCTCAAAACCTCAGGGGACCCATGGGAAATCTAGGAAAAGAAGGTATTCTCTCCCCAGCCCAGCCCGGCAGGCTCGACCACGGGGAGGGGACATGGCTCTCTGCAGTTTCTGGTGATGAAATGGGCTCTTGCTGTTCTGACCCAACAAGTGCTGGGCAGGTCACATCCGGACCCAAAACTCCCTTTGCCCCTTGGCCCCCCTCCGGCCCTGAAGCCCAGCCAGGCACCCAAAAACAGGGGTCTCCCATCCCCAGCCCCAGCTCAGGGCCCAGCCCTGCCCCCCTCACCAGTCTGAGGAGGGGAAAGGAGTTATTTTTAATGTCTTCCTCTCCGGTCCCCAGCCTTTCACAAACACACACTGTTCTTCATTTGAGACAGTACAAACATCTGGCAGCTACAAGAATACTAAACATAAGCTATTTCACTTGTCTCTTTACTTGAGTTTATATTTGGATTTTGGAATGCAATTTTATTTGCTAAGTTGCACAGCTTTTCTGCTAATGACATCTCTCTACCCCACAGACAGTTTTTCTTTCTCCTGTTTCCTCTACATGTCCCCCTTTCTCCTTTATAATCACCAGCTCCTTTCTGTTATCAGATACAATTAGTGATTTTTTACCTGACTAGCATATTCGGATAAGTTTTAGACACAAGAAACTGATATACTGCTGTTCATAATCCTATTTTTTCTGAAAGAATACAGTATTTTAATGTACTATCACCAGTTTCACATCTCATATTTTGTTATCCTCAGACAAAGCACAAGGATCCTGTGGCTTTCTAGTGGCAGAAAAAATAGACCAAGGGGAAAAAAAACCAACTTATATTTAATATGCTATATATTTCCTATATTTTAAACACTATTTCATCATCTACTGAACACCAATACAAAATAAATTTGCTTTGTATGCATTACTAATACTTCAGTATTTTAGCTTGAGCACTTAAGTATTTTAGGTTGATTTAAAGAGATTTAACTAGACTTTATCTTTCTATATGCATCTGCTCATATAAAGGCATAGATACTGACTGACATACTGTACCAGTATACCAGAGATAGTGATTTTTTCTGTTCCAGATGTAGTTATATTTTCATGTGTCATATTTTGCTCTTACCTTTCAACTAGATAAAGCACAGTAGCAAAAATAGAAAGTACTGAAAAACTAACGGCCGGATCACTTGGATTTGTTGATAGTATCATATCTTATATCCATACTGAAAGTAAAGAGCCTTAGCTCATTAGGTGTCTTACAAAGAATACTCAAGGAATTAGGGGCTATTAGCCAGGGACTGAACAGCTATGCAGTATCTCTTCAAGTTCTGAGGTTGGCTATGTCTACTCTTCTCACTGGATCTCTGTTGCCACTACTGATGTCCCTTCCTAAAAGCTGTCATTACAGCTTGCAACATGCTAAACCATGCAAATTTCAATGATCCTAGGAGAAGAATAATAGAGGTTATGCATTGTTAAATGCTCACTGATTCAACTCCCATTTCACTCACTACAATTTTATAGTGGATGCCCATTCAGCCTCATAAGGACAAATAAAAGGGGGCATTTTCAAGCAGTATACATCTAAAGGATAAGGTGTTGTGGTCTCTTGGCAAGTGACTACTTTGATGGCAGAGCAGTTTGATTTGCAACAATTATAAAGCAGCTATTTCTGACCCTTGAGCATAGCAGAGTTAACTACGGTAGTAAGCAGTTTAGAACAATTAATTTATTCTCTGATGCCTTAGTTGGCACAAGAAAGAAGAGATTTTTCAAAATATACTGAGATGGCTCCCCCAAACCCTTCTTTATTTTGTAACAACAGTAAAAACCTTGTTTTGTTATGACAGAGACAGAATATAACTGAGGGAAGGTTCATGAGGCAGTTTTTTCGGTTCCAAGGAGTGTTACCTGACAGGCCAACATGTGCAGAGTCTTTCAAAAAAAGAAAAATTTTGGACGATTTTCTTGTTTTCTTAAGAACTAAAAAGTTACAAAATTACAGCCTTTCAGCGAGGCAAGAGCAAACTTTCAAGGATAACTGTGTAATAAATAAAACATTCTGTCTTCTGCGGAGGTTTTCCTCGGATCATCACACCACAACCAATGTGATCACATGAAGCCGTTTACTAAAAGCATCAGACTTATTTTATACAGTTTCTAACTGCTCACACGCTTCTAACCCTATTACTATTGGTACATACTACTTACTCTATTATTATTGGTTAGCTAAGTGTAAGCACACACTGTCTATATGTTTTAATTGGTTACGCACTTTCTATCACGCAGCAGGCTGTGGTTGGTTTGTTCCACCTGCAGTTCTGGACTTGTTTTCTTCTCTTGTTAAACTTTTCTCTTTCTTGCACCAAGGTCAGGTTGTCCTTACATGCATTCTTTCTCACCAGAAAGGTAGGCCGTGCATACTTTTTCATCAGAAAGCTAGGTGGAATTGTCTTTGCATACCTTACTGCATACTTCTCATCAGAAAACTGGATTGTGCAGATGCCTGTTATTTTCTAAAAATTCTCCAGCAGTCTTCCCCCTGCTGCTTACATGATCTTTTGTCATCAGTTGGTAAAGGTTTTAGTGACTTGAACCAGCTTTTTTATCATTCTCAGGTTGGCAACCCCCTTGAATTGTTAAATAAGAAGGAAATATTGACAAGAATGCACAAATTATGTGTCTATACTTTACCATGGATTATTAGAGAAAATTGAATCTTGAAGGGCAGAGCAGGACTAATAATATTAGTTTCTATGAAAAATTTTAGCAATTTTTTATAGGCCTGGTTCCACTTCACAGTTCCCATAGGAACTGTTACCCACAAGTGGAAAAAAGTAACCTGAGCTGTACTAAGACATTATCAGGCTGAGTCTATGTGGGGTTTAAAAGGACTTTATCTGGAAGTTTCCACTCTGCGTCTTCAGCTAAGCTCCTTTGTATGTCTACATCTTTATTTGTTCTACCTCTTCCATCTGACAGATAAGGAAAATAAAAAGTATTTAAGACTGTGAAGTAAGCATTTGTTTCTATCAGGTCGCACTTATAAGGCTAGGTGTCTGAAAATGTGAGATAGGAAAAATTGTCAGTTCCTATTTACTTTGCTGCTATTTCAATTTTCTTTTTTGTTCTCTATATGCTAACTCTCCCTCTTGCCTGTCTTCTGTGCCACAAGTCTAAGGTTCTTCTGGACCTCACCTACTCCTCGTATTGTGTGTTATACTGGTTCTAAGAAGTGATGATGCTTTCTGCATATACATATCAAGAAATCTCAAGAAACTATGTAATTTTTGCAAGTGAATAAAGCATCATAAACTTCAGTTTATCAACAAAGCTTCTCTACTGGTCTTGTTTGATGTCTGCCTAGTGGAGTGAGTTATGGAAGAGAAACACAACCTTTCTCATTCTCCTGCTTAACAGCTATTTTAAGAACAGTGGAATATCAATAACAAGTAGAGTTATTTTATCACTATTATACACCAGAGCATGGCACTTTATGCTTTGCTAATCTGTAAGATTCAGTTTTGACAGAGTCCATCAGATCTATTTTATAAACAAGATGGACAATATCACATATTACATGCAAGAGAACAGAGGATATAGATTTCAAATTCTTGACCACAGTTAGCGGAGCAAAAATGTCATTATTAATAGACAAAAAATAGGGCACAGACTTTGCCTGCATTTAAGAACACATAATCTAAGCAATGTATGTCAGATTTAAGATAGGTCTAATCATCTTCCTTTCACATCAATTGCAATTGATTAATTGGATCTGTAAAAATGAGGAAAAAGTTCACTCCTCTTGCAGCTGAGCTGTCAGTCACTAACTAATTTGATAAATATGGGCTCTGATGATTTCCCAAAGCTGTCTTCAGCCCACTAGATATTCTTATGCATATTTTAAAAATTAAATTACCTTCTCATACACTTTATTTTTATTCTTGTCCATTCCTATAGACAAGAGGATGTAAACAGAATTAGAAAGAAATATTTTAAAACTGAAGTATCATAAATTTATATCAGAGAAGATTTCTCATGGTAGATTTTTAAATCAGAGAAGCTGAGGAGGATCTGAAAGCAAGAATCTGTGATTTTAGAGTATGTGATTTGACTGCCTGTCCTGGTTTTGGCTAGGATAGAGTTAATTTTCTTTTTAGTAGGGGGTACTGTAGTTTGGATTCAGTATGAGAATAACATTGACAACATGTTAACATGTTTTAGTTGTTGTGAGTAATACTAATTCTAAGCCAAGGATTTTTTCATTTCTCAGGCTCTGTCAACAAGCAAGTGCACAAGAAACCAAGAGGGAACATAGCCAGGACAGCTGACCCAAACTGGCCAAAGGCTTATTCCATACCATAGAATGCTATGCTCAGTATACAAACAGGAGGATTTGGCCAGAAGGTGCTGATTGTTGCTAAGGGACAGACAGTGAGTGATGAACAACAGTAGTGTGCATCACTTGTTTCTCTGAAGTGTTATTCTTCTCTTTCTCTACTTTCAATTAAAATAATTTTATTGTAATTTTAATATTTTCTTTTGTTTCAACTATTAAACTGTTCTTGCATCAACACACAAGATTTCCTTTTTTCCAATTCTTAGCCCCACTGGGATAAGTGTCATGGGGAATGGAGTGAGCAAGCAGCTGTGTGGTACTTAGTTGCTGGCAAGGGTGAAACAGTGACACTCTCCTAAGTTGAGAAAAGGAAGTTTTTATTGTCTGTTGCAGTTTCACTGACCTACAGAAGTAGAAGACATATAGTGATTAGATTTGGAATAAATGCTGGAACACATATAATTATGCTCTGACAAATGCTGCAATATCTATGCTGTCAGAGCTCTGACAGCCATAAGAATGTGCTTGGTATCCACACTATTGTAATTTATCTCACAGGAATAAGAATTGTAATGCTTGATTCCTGGAAAATGATTTTCAGTAAAACAGTGATCTTTAGAAGCAAAATAATTGGACATATTCAGTAAGTGTGATCTAAGTATAACTTCTTAGAGACCGACTCAAAAATAGACAAAGCCACTCTCATGAAACCTCCCTAAGGATTAATTCATGACCAGTTAAGTAAACCAAGCCATAATTATATTATTATTTTCTCTTAGTAGGTTCTGTAAGACTCTCTAGGGCATGGTGAAAGGGCTCAGTGAAGGTCCTTCTTCTTAATCCTATGGTAAACACTCTTTCCAAGCCACAAGCATTGAAAAACTGAACATTATGTGTGCCTTGGTATGCTATCAAACTATTCTCCAGAATGATCCCCTATAAAACAGCTTTGTTCAACTGCTTTCTGAGACAAGATACTTGAGCAGAAGGGACATATAGTCTGTATGGGTTTTAACTTAGAGAAGGAAAAAAAAATCATGGTGGATTGACTATACCTGTCTTACCAAGCTACCCAAAGGTATGTAATTTGTGTGTACAAGTCGTTACTTTTTTCTCCCCTGCAGGGGAATAAATTAGGATTTATTTGTACAAGGTGCTCTTACTTCTTATCAGCTTCTGCTCTCTTCACTGTGCATATGCCGTGGTGCCAAAGCATGGCCAATTAATAATGTCTCTTGGAGAGGGAGAGTGGACTTTTACAACTCAGTGAAATGGAGTCTTTTCTGAAAAAATTGGCAAGTACAGCCCTCCCAAGAGAGAGCCATCTGGCACCTAAAGGCTTGCAGTAACTATCAAAGCAGGCTGTTGCAAAATTCTAAGAGGTATAGCATTATAAAGTGAGACTGAAGAAGCCAATGACCTATATACTTCTGTGCATGACATAGCTATCAAGACCTTTCTTAGAAATGTTCTTCTATGTTTCGTGAAACTCCCAATGGAAGAACTGTACCTACCACAGAGATTCTACTTGCTATGAAAAAAAGGAGGCAAAGTAGAATTCAGGAACCATGTTTATGCTTAAATGTTTTCATTTAAAATCCAAAAGCACTGCAAAGCTCACTTCTGCAACAGATGCAATCAAAACTTATTAAAATCAGGTAAAGTCTGAACTCTATCAAACACTAACAAACTTCTGTGAGGAATGAATTCCTCCCAGAGAAAACAAAGTCTTGGCAATATACCTCTGTATTAGTGGAGATTATTGGTCCAATATTTCATACCCACTAGTTGACAATAATTTCATATACCTCTATGCAGCTGTACCAACAAGATGAACATGATCTCCTTATATTCATTTACAGAGTTTTGGATCAGGTAGCAACTTCAATTTCTTATTGTCTTGGTTCTGTCTCCTATAAATGGTGGACGCTGGAACTGAGGAAGCCTGAATAGATGAATATGTTATACCTGAAAAAATAAATTGGAGTAAGGGAAGGAATGAGAGTCACTCATATGTTACTCTCTTTCTGCAGTACAGTTGACCACAGATAGTGTAGGAAACTAAGGGAACTATAACTTACCTCACCTGCATTTTCCAAGATACGCTGATGTTGGAAAGTAATTTGTGACCTTTGTGGTCTTAGTTTCTGTTGTGAAATTCTCTTATGAGATTTCTTAGGTAATGCTAAGTAACACTGTCTCGGCAGGTCAGTACTATACAGTTAGAACATCCTATGCCATTCAGTTCAGCTGCATTTTGCTATTCTCTGGATACCCTAGGGAAATGTATTGGGATGACAGTCTACTAATGTTCTATTGAACAATGACACCTGCAAGAAAGGAGAACCTTAATTTCAGTCATGGAGCTTGAAATGACAGTATATTACAAGATTTTATCAGGATATGGATGTCAGAAAACGAAAAAACATGTTTAACATTTTTCGAATTTAAAGTGTACAGTGGGCCTCTCTCCTTCTCTGAATCCATTTGACAATATATCCATTTGACTTCAGCTATAGCTGAAGCATCTTGCAGATCCTGTCCTCAGAAAATAAGTGTTGGCTGTAGAGGAGTGGCAGCTCATAAACTTCTACTCTTATTTAATATCTGCTCATTCAGTCTTTCAGAATCAGAAATGATGATGACTATGGTGTGAATGATTCACAATCTTGTTATGAAGCAGCATGTGACATACTGGTTCATCAGAAATTCATAAGAAACCTTCTTCCTCTGCATGCTTCTCAGCATGTGCTAGAATCTGATCCACTAGAAAAGTCCATCATACTTGCAGCTTGCTAATCATGTGAACATGTTTTCTGAAGCTTTGCTGTTAAGTGCTGCCCAAGTCACATTCTGACAAATGGCTACTCTGTACAAAGCAAATAACAGTGTCTGATAACAAGAGCCAAACTATTAATGCTTATTTTGTTATTTGTTGTCACATCATTAATCACAATGAAAATTCCTTAGACATTGTTCATGTTCAGTAACCAGTATTTATTCCTATGGGAGAAAGTTTAGTGACACTATTGATAAAGCAATATGTAATTTTTAAGATGCCCCTTCACCCCCCCAGGTGCGTCTCAGACATGAGGTGATAGTACAGAAGTTAAGAGATGACAGTAAAGAAAACCTTAGGTCAAGTACTAATCCAATTTTCAAAAGTAACAACTCATTCTTGCTGGTCAATGAAAAAAGCCCCCGAGTCTCAACACTAACTGCTCAACACGCAGAGGTGCTAACAGTTTTTCTCTAGGAATGTCATCCTCATATCTGTTTGCACACCTGTAGAACAGACACAATAAGTTGCCAGATGTACTGCAGTCAGTGGGATTGGTGAGCTCTCTATCCGAATGATAGTGGGTTTGCTGTTCCTCAACACTGTTCCATCCTGTTTTGAAAAAAACTACAAGCAAAAGCCTACCTGAAAGAAATGACATGAACAAAAGACTAAACAAGTTGCCTAGTGCATATTTTATGACTTTACATAATTCTTTGTATCTGCATGCACATATGCTTAGCAGTTAGGTTCTCTACTGCTGCTTAAAGAAGAAAGTACATGGCTCTTCTTGTATACAGGACTCCCTGCAGTTCCACATTAGCCAATGATAGGGATATAACTGAATGATAAAGTATCAGCAGTCATTGCTAGAATTATTTATAAGACATTCATTCATCTTTATGTATAGGGCTGTCAGGTTTTTTCCACTTACAGAGAAGCAAAGAAAAACTAAGACTCGGGGCTTGCTCTTCCAAAGAACTTTGCAAATATTAACTAAAAACAGGTAGAAAATAATGATAGAAGGGAAGGCCACATTAAAATTAAGATTTAATGCAGCTTTATAGCTTGTCCCTAAGAAAGTATAAGAAGTTTAGAAAGAAATCTGCATCATTTACTCTCCTACAAAGTGAGTATAAGTTTATATGAGAAATACTTTTGTTCTGATCTTATGCTCTCCCTTTGAATTGGTGTAAAGTAACACAGGAGTAGACATTATTGAATCCAGATTATTAAGGACAATATTCTTTGAGAAATGGTAAGTGGAAACACTATTTTTAAGAGAAATGAAACTGAGCTGAATATCCTTTTAGTGCCTAACACTCAGAAAACAGGATGAATTCATACCAGAAAATGTATTTTGCACCTTGTTTCTCTGTTGTTTTCACACTCCAGCTATAGAAGAAGATCTTGTAAGAAACTTACAAAATGAAAGAACCACGTGACAATTAAGCACCACATCCCAAGAATCCTTCCCCAAAGGCACATCAGAGAAGCAGAAAAAGCTGCCACATTTGGCAGAAAGCCTTTAGTCATGTTTTTTAATTTTTTTTAATTAGAGCACTTCTGGCAGCCCCTTGGTCCTAATGGAGTCATCATCATAATTCTATGTGTTCATTTTTTCTACAAGTTGGGTTTTTTGTACAGAAGACAGGATGGAATCAGTCTCCGAAGCATCTGGAGCACCACTTCATCAACAAAACTATTTCAATAACATGCAATAACTAATCTTCAGATTGTCACATTTTGAAAATTTGGATCTAGCTTCAAATCCAGCTGGCTACTCAGGCCATCATGTGTATAAAAAAAAAAAGTTTGGAGACAGAACCTTGTCTATCAAAGTGACTTTCTCTATTGTGTGCTTAGCAGTACCATGAAAAATTTGCAGCTTTGCACAATTTCTCAGTCCCTCAGATTCTAAGGGTACCCCAGAGAAGCTGTTGATTTTGTTAATATTGTAGCATTGACAAAGATAGGTAAAACTCTTTCATTCATTTATATTTTTGGCATCTAACTTAGAACACAATCTTCCAACTCTATGAATCATGTCTTCAAACATATTTCAAATATATGTTCACCTGTCTGAAAGAGGAATGGGAATCTCTGGCAGCAGGTTGGCCAACTTGATGAGGCAGGCTTTAAACTGAAGGACTCAGGGTGTGGGGTCTAAAGAGGCAAGCCTCATGGCATCAAATACAACTAGGGCATAAGGCAGGCCAACCAGACCAGTGACAAACATTCCTTATCTGCCTCCCAAGACTAAATTCAGAAGGCAAGCTACCTCAAGGGTGTGTACTGCTGTGATGAAGCCTCTTGAACCCTTGGTGAGAAACATGCACACTTGATTACTTCTCTGAAAAACCTAAACACCAGTACACACAGCATGGGAAATAAATAGGAAGAATTAGAGATCCACATGTGATCTCAGTGCCATGATCTCATTGCAGTTACAGAGCCATAGTGGGAAAGCTCACATGACTGGAATGCTGTCATGGATGGCTACATACTTTTTAGGAAAGGCAAGCCAGCAAGGGGAGATGGTGGAGTTGCTCTTTATGTAAGAGAACAAGTGACATATATCGAGCTCTGTCTAGAAATGGATGAAGAACAAGTTGAGAACCTGTGGTAAGATATAAGGGGCAGGTTAATGTGGGTGACACTGCTGTGAGTGTGTGCTAGAGGTCACCCTGTCAAGAAGAGGAAGACAAAGTTCAATAAAGAGCTGAAAGTAGCCTCAGAGTTACAGGCCTTAGTTCTTGAGTGACCTCATTCTTCAGACACCCTGATCTCCACTGGAAAGACAACACAGCTGGGCATATGCAGTCCAAGTTGTTCCTGCAGAACATCGATGATAAATTACTTGGATGCAGGACTTGAAGGTATACTAGATAAGTTTGCCAAGGAAAATAAATTGGGATGAGATGTTAACTTCTTTGAAGGAAGAGAGACTCTGCAGAGAGGCCTTGACAAATTAAAGAGCTGGGAAATCAAGAATCATACAACAAAGACAAGTGCCAGACTCTGCACCTGGGATGGGGCAATCCTGAATGTACGTACAGACTGCAGAACAAGAAGCTGGAGAGAAATGCTGGGGAAAGGGATGTGGGAGGTCCTGGTTGATAGAAAACTAAACGTATGTCAGCAGTGTGCCCTAGCAGCCAGGAGGGCTAACTGAGTCCTGGGATGCATCAGGCAAAGCATCACCGGCTGGTTGAAGGAGGTGATTTTCCCACTCTGCTCTGCACTGGTGTAGCTTCACTTCAAGTCCTGTGTGCAAATATGGGCACCACGATATAAGAAGGATATTAAGCTATTAGAGAGTGTCCGAAGGAGGGCAATGAAGATGGTGAAGGGACAAGAGGGAAAGCAGCATGAGGAGTGGCCAAGGTCACTCGGCTTGTTCAGCCTGAAGGAGAGTGAGGAGAGACCTCAAAGCAGTTTGCACCCTTCTCACAGATGGAAGCAGAGGGGTAGGCAGTGATACCTTTTCTCTAGTGACAAGTGACAGGACCTGAGAGAATGGCACAAAGCTGTGTCAGGGAAGGTTTAGGTTGGATATTACGGAAAAGTTCTTCACCTAGAGGGTGGTTGAGAAGAGGTTCCCAAGGGAAGTGGTCACAGCCTGCTAGAGTTTAAGAAGTGTTTGGACAATGGTCTCAGGTACATGGTGTGATTCTTGTGTTTGTCATGTGTAGGGCCAGGAGCTGGATTTAAATGATTCCTTTTGGGTCCCTTCCAAAATAGCATATTCTATGATTTTGTGATTCTGCAGTGAGTGTTTTTTTAATTAAAGATTTTTTTTTATATTTTTGAGAGTCAGATAAAACAGTACAGAGGATGTCACAAAACTGAGAGACCAGAACTGCTAATTTCAGAAAATTGGCTACAGATGCCTGTTCTCTGTTCAAAAGAAAACTGTCACTGTTTAATGCAACTGTTTAAATAGCCTGTTCTAAATAGAACAGTAGAGCAGAAGAGTAAGCAAACTTACAGTTGGATAAGGGCTCAGTAAGGCAAATGTCTGGAGTATGTCTTTCATTAAATAAGGAAAGGCAGAACCACTCTACAATGTCTTGACTGTTCAGATATGTGCTACAAGTGTTACAAGGCCCATTGCAAATTACTATTTCTACATTCATATGATCTCTTATTATCTCTGCTCAGTCTCTGTGAGGAAGCCTAATCTATTCCTCACCATACAGACCATTTTATTCTAACCACTAAATAGCATTTTGCATTTGGATTCTGATATCCAGTAATAGGCTCATTTGTTTAAAGACAGTTTCTACATACCTTGGTAAAAACGACATTTCACAGCTAGGGAATTTAAACACTTTCCCAACCCAGAGGTTTAACCCATTGGTTGTGTATATGTACTTGTGTATACAAATAAGTGTTATTTAAGGTAATGGCATCAATGACAATTGCAAAGCATTGCAGAGAATGTAAGATGAGTTGTCATAATAATGACTTTAAGAATATTTTTACTGATGAATAACTAGAAAAAAATCCTTTTATGACCCCTAAGTTGCAAAGTACTTACACAGCTGCTTACTTACACAAAGTATTTGCACATCATGCATGATGTATTCAGTGGGAATGATCAAGAGCTAACCTAGTTTTACGTTGGTATTAGATAGTAACTAGTTAGTGATGGCTACCATGATCTTTTCTCATACAGGGCTAGACGCGTCAACGATGCTGTGCAGCTTCTTTAGGCACTACCTAGGCGTGTGGCACATGAGATTTTGAGCTCCGAACAGGTTTTCCCTTGGATTTCTAAACTGAGTCTGGGAAATCACGGCAAATCGCTTATCTCGCCAACATAAGCAACTATGTGCTTCCCTGCCTTAGAAGCACTGCAGACGCGTCAGCGATGCTGTGCGGGTGTAAAAAATAAGTCAGATGATCGTTTGTAGTAAGGAGGCAAATGAGGAGAGAGATTGTCTTATTTCTCATTACCATACCTATCATACACTAGGATTTATAAAGAACTTCTGTACTTGCAGGTGTCAGTTAATTTCTCCTTGTGCATCTTTTCTCATTAACATCTGACTTTGCACCTCATTTTCAAACATGTCTGCAGCCTATCTGGGTGCTCCTAAATCAATGCGTAGTACATTGCATGGATATACAACTGTAAATTTATGAATGAGTCTCGTAAGGAGATCCTATATAAATGATGACTTCCTCAGGTCAGAAGAGATATTTGTTATAGAAATAAGGAATGTCCAGTTTCTGTAACAATGATGATTTCATTGAAAATGTAGGCCACCAAAAGATAAAATTTCCACCAAAATTTGCAAATTGATAATGTCTGTATCAGAAAAAGCAAGCCATAATGTTTGTTTTGGGAATCATCTGCCTTTAGACCCTTTATTGACCTAAGTACTCATGGTGCCTCTGGAAAATCTCTCTCTTCCTGATCCCATTTCCACACTTCCCTGAAGAAGGACTTCCAGTTATATTAACACAGAGACTCCTCTTATTTATGGGAAAAGGGATATGTTTATATTACAAATTTAAAATATAAATGTAACTATGCTTCACAAGAAATACAAGTATTTCAGCTTGATTTTGGATGAAAACAAATATGAAAATAACAAAATTTCCTATGAGAGAGAGAAGTAATTTGAAATTTTATTTATTAGCTGCCGTTAGTTGACTTAAAAATTAACTGAACGGAACACTTGGAAACATGATCTTGAATTAAGTTCTGTTTTGGACACAAAACGAGCACCTTCTTTAACACTGGGCATGACCAACCTATAACTCATAGGTTTTATGAGTTATATGATGCTACAGGTCAGCTAGGCCTACTTACCTGGTCCTCCACCTGCTCTTGAGCACCATTTTTCTTTACATGGCCTTCTGGCAAAAGATTTTAGGCTAGATACATTTTCTTATGGTGACAGTCTGCTCCTGGCTGCCTTTTCCATCATTGTGACCTGCATTGTTCATGTGCTACACACTTTCGAGTGCTCTGATAAGTCTATGGGAAAAAAAGGTGGCCAAGAACAGTCCACTTATCACTGTCAGAACCATGAATCTATGAACAACTCCTTCTGTATGACTTTCAAATTGTCCACGAGTCAAAGAATAACTGGAAGTGCAAACCATCCCTGCTGGAGGAAGACACCAATTATCCTTTTCCCTAGGGCAGTTATATGGCTATTTTTGTTAAAGCCTTAGGTATGGAATGTTCTTAAGCCTAACCTGAAAGGAGGTTGTAACAAGGTGAAGGTTGGACTCTTCTGCCAGGTATTAAATTACAGGAAATGGCCCCAAATCATGGTAGGGGGTGTTTAAATTAGACATTAGGAAATAATTCTTCACTCAAAGGGCAGTCAGGCAAGGGAACAGGCTGCCCAGGGCGGTGGTTGAGTCATCATCTCTGAAGGTGTTAAAAAAACAAGTAGAGGTGACTTAAGGACATAGTTAATGATGGACATGACAGTGTTAGGTTAATGGTCGGTCTTGATGGTCTTTTCCAACCCAAATGAGTCTATGATTCTAATATTTTACCCAAACCAAGTCATCAAGAGATTTATCTCAAAAAATTTACTGAACATATTACATGATGAGACTTTGTGCAGCAAGAATGAGTAGTAGAACATGGGAATATTAAGGCTTCATAACTGGATTTATACAGAGTCAAGGACTTCTATGCTACTCAAAACACATGTCTTTCAAGTGATGAAAATCCAAGCAATCAGAAAAGTTATCAATGTAAAAATCACTCCATGACACTTTTTAGAAATAAATTGCTGCATTTCCTTTGATAAATACAATGTTCAGAAATAGTTTGAAACAGCTGGTGCAAGTGGAAATTAATAATTTTGCCCAGGTTGCAGTAAATGTCTGCTGCATCAATATGTAAAGGAAAGATCAGAGACAAATTTTATAACATAGCATTTATCTGCCTCATAGACCCATGAATATTTGAATTGAGAATTTTTGACTGAAGAAGCAGTATGAAATCTCAAGCTCTTGTTATTGCCTCCAGTAACTGCGGAATTTTGATGCTTACCTCCATAGGAAAGTAAATCTGATAAGAATTTTATCCTTATATGAAAGGTATATATACTTAGTGGGCAGAGGACATGAAACAGTTTAGATATTATCCTGAGACAGAACTGTGAGACAAGATCTACAAATGTAGAGTGCTCTTGTATTTGAAATGTCATTGGGTTGCTCTTATAACCAGCGAATACTTTAAACTGCTTACCTGTTGCCATTTCAAAAGTGAAAGGAAGACAGACAAAGAAAAGCAGGAAGGCAACAGATGTTACCTATATACTACTGTCAATGAAGAGCAATCTAATGTATGGGGTGCTTACCCGAATGAACTTTAAGTGCTATGAATTAAAGAAATTAATTTCCATGTAAAATTAAGAGTTGTAGTCTTTGATACAATGATTTATAACATATTCTGGATTAAAAAAATTAATTCTGTCATATACACAATGCAGTCATACAGCTGCATAAATACTGGATAGATGAGAGGTTTTTTTCCTCAATAAAGAAAAATATCTGGTAGCTTTTCTGCATAAAGCAATGTGATTCTGACTTGAAAGTTAATATTGAGCATAGATGAGGTACAAGACTTGTATTTTCTTAAATGAAAACAAGAAGAGGTAGACTACAGAAATACATAAACAAGCAGTCTTATAGAGTTCATTTTCCTGTAACAGCTGTTTAGAAAATGTAAAAGGAAATAAGACTAGTCTGATATTTTCTGCTATCACTGAACTTATGAGGATTAAACTATTCATTTTGATGAGCATAAGATCCTTCTGCATCTTAACCTCATCCTCCTGCTTTTACATTTTTCAGAGTTTTAACATGAGGGTAATTGCCTGCCAGTGCTGAGTAGAGCTACATACAGAAACAAAAAATATGTTCCCCTTTTGGCAGGAAGGTAACAATATTATGACTGGACAATTTAACCATTATTTTTTACGTTCAGAAGTTACCACCCTGCCGAGGCATTTATATTTCACTGAGCACTTGCACAGAGACAAAAATGTTGCTGCAGCGGTTACAACAGGCTTATAAAAATAATTTTGTTCTTTTGCAGGCTGCAGCCTTGAGTTTTCATTATTGCAATCAAACAACCAAACCCAATCCTGAATATCAGATTCTGCACTGTAAGACAGCAACCAAACCATCCAGTTCTTTCACCAGCCTATTTTAATGAACACAGATTAATTAAAAAAAAAAAAAAGAGAGAAAAAGGTAGGTGCTTTGAATTTTCAGTGAATATAAGGCAGTAGAGCAATCAAAGAGATTTTGCTAGAAATGAACAACTTTGTGTCCTGGTTTGGACACTAAGGGATGCTAAAAGTGACGAGAGAATACAATAGAAATCAAGAACAACAAGCAGAATTTATTTTACAGACAAAACCCCAAACACTAACAATGCAAGGGGGACAGGCTGTGCTCCTTTGGGGCTGGCTGCTGGGCTGTTGGAGTAAGGGAGGAAGTTGGAATGGCACCGGGTCCTTGTCAAAGTTTTCTGAAAAACAGGAACAATAAAAGAAACCCGGGGGGGAGGGGGGAACCCAAAGGGGAGAGAAATACCACAGCTGGTGAGCAATGTGGTCCTCAATCCCACACTGCCTTTGCTGCCACTGAAGCTGCGCTGCTGCCTGAACTGCGGGAAAAACATCGAGCAGAGATTTGCTGAGATGCAGCTTCGACAACTGCCAAGCCCCAAAGAGAGCGAAGGCTATAGGGAGTCTATTCCTGCATGATCTTGGGGTCCCTCCCAGTGCAGGTCACCTCCGGATTGGCCAACGGCGCTCAGGAACCTCTCCCTCACAAGATTTTGCCACGAGGCAATATGGTGGCGTTTCCTGCCTAAATGCCTCATGGCTGGGGCCTGAGGGGGGAGGAAGGGGCCACCCATGAACGCCATGGGGCGCCCTGGGGGCCCCAGGCACCAGCACTGGGCTACCCTCATCCCACATGCCAGCAGCAGCCACTCACGGGGGTGGTTTCACCTGCTGCGAGGGCTGCCAGCATTCTCTGCTTGGCGCTGCATTTCATGTGTGTGGGATACGCACCACGCATGCACGCAGTGCCGGGGACAGCTGGGCCGCACCTGCCATCGCTCATCCCAGCACCAGCGCTGCCCATAACCGGGCGAGGAAAGGCTGCTAGCAGCAGCCGCCTCCAAGCACTGGTATGGCAGTGTCAGCCGTACACTGCCCCAAGGGCCAGGGACGCCACCACCCTTGGGGACTCAGCAGTGGTTCCCACTGTCACCGAGACAGGGCCATGCTGCACCTGCACTGCACTTACACTGGCAGGGTGAGCCGGCGGGGCCATGGTCGCTGTGGCTGCCGGGCACACACACACCAGCTATAGCACCCTCCCAGGCCAGCACTAGTGGCCGTGGGATGGGGGTGCCCCCCCGCACCGCACTCATCACCACTGCCATGGAGCGAACTGACAAGGGGTGTCAGGAGTCACTCCTGCTGCCTGCAGCATGCCATGAGGACAGAACGGGGGCACCCCCCACACTGCAAGGCTTCCCCCCCCGGCTCACCACTGCCTCCGTGCACACACATCCCAAGAGGATGTGTGGAACTGGGGACTGCACTGCGTCACATGGTCCGGAGCCTATCTACCTTGCTTTTTATAAAACACAAACCAAAGGTTTAAAACCCCCCCTCCAAAAACCCCTAACCCCCCCCCAAAAGCCCCACAACCCCCTCCCCATTCTCCTCCAGAAGAGGAAAAAAAAAACCGGAGGAAAAGGGAAATATGTTTTAACAGTTGAAACCTTGTTTCACTCCATAACACTTTGTGAGAGATAACAGCACTGGTATGATGGTAATATGAGTTGCAAGATCTTGTGATTTAGGTTACAAATTAATACATAATTATTGAAATGTCTGTACAGTAACCAAATCACCTCTAAAATCCGAAATACATACCATAGAAGATTTCAGCAAAACCTTTGAAAATATTGAAAACTTCTGTAGCACATATTGTCCAGACCTGCAGCTATTCTTAGCATCATGTTAATTAATAAAGCTCTGAGCACAACAAATCTATGCCACACATGAACATGGTTGCTGAAATCTTTGACTGCAAAAGTCACCATATTTCTTATATTTCAAGTGTTGATTTTCTTACTGCATTCTCTAGAAGGCAAAGTCATTCACTGTTGTGCTGAAAAGCCATTAATGNTCTCCTTTGTAACCCCGGGCCACTTCAGAGGTCCCACCGCCCTTCCAAGATATCCCTGCCCCCCCGAGAGGCTGATGGGAAACCAAGGAAAAGGGCATCCCTTTTCCCAGCTTGGCTGACCCTGCCCCTTGACCAAAACTGTGGAGGAAAAAGGAGTTATTTTTCTTTTTGTCTTCCTCTCCGGTCTGATCCAAACCACTACATGAGGTCCTTAAAAAATTTTTCAAAGTTATAAGTGTAGAATTAGGAAGTGCTAATACCAATGAGAAAACACTCAGATGTTCAGAAGGATATTTTTCCTTCACATTTGCACACTTTATTAAGGGATTCAAAAAAAGAGTTGAGCTTCTGTTTACTTCTCTTTGTTTTGACTTTTCAAAACTTACACGTTTTGAAATTATACTAAAGTGCAGCAAGAATCAAGAAGGTGAAAATTATAATTTTTTTTCTCTCCACAAAAGCTATGATTTTGGGTTCTAATGATACAACTGAAAGTACAGACATTTGCTTCCTTTATTTTCAGTATGATTGATCTTTGTATGGATATTCTGATATAGGCTGGAGCAATGTGTTAAATAGAAGATTTGTACTATCTCCAAATAAAATTTGCAGGTGAGTTACCCCCATATTGGATTTTGGAAATATATATTTGCAATTATTTTTTTTCCATTTTCTTTTTGCTTCTCTACTTAAATGCATTTGGATCATATTTGAAATTTCAAATTACAATTTTTCAATATTTGTGTACGTAACTCAAGTTTTTAGGGAAATTATAATTGTATTGCTTTTCAACAAATTAAAATTTCATATGTCTGCGCTAAATGGATTTTTGCACAGAAACTCTGGTAACACTAACCTAAGGCTGGCGGAATGGGCTGACAATAGTTACCAATGTCACACAGCTCTTGTTTTCACCAGTAGAACAGATTCTTCTTGGATGGATTAGAAATGGAAAGAGACTAATCTTTCTTAAGTAGAGCCTTTCTGTTTTAGCATGTATTCAGGCCATGGAAAGATAATCAGTCTCTCTAACCTCTTTATCGGACTTCCTCTTCTGTGTTTCAGGAACAGCATCTTTATGTTTATGGATTTATAAGAGTCCAATAATTCAAGGAAGAACAGTAACTTTCTCTCAGTGGAAAGGGAACATCAGCACAATCTCATAATGGGCCATCTATGGCACAGGCCATCTATGACAGACTATGGTCAACTTCTTTCGTAATGCCCATTCCATTTCTAAGCAAAATCTTCTAAAAAAATCATATTAGTAGGTGGTATCAGTGCTGAAGCAATGCATAGAAACTGCCACAGCAAAATATGCTATTTTTGTTTAACTATAATTGAATAACATTTACTGATTAGTAGAGTAGATTCATTCTAGAAACCATTAAACTTGGGTAGCATAAGTGAGCCTTAGTTTACTTGTATAGACAGCAGTCAGATTTTCCTAATAAAGGCTTTTTGTTTTCTCCCAGTTTGAAATACATCTCAGAAGCTTTACTCTGGTTTTCTTTTTACAAAGCTCCTAATAGTGCAGGTAATGAATGGAATCTTGCAGATTGCTCTCAAGAGAGCTGGTCAGTCTTCCTCTGTTCGTACATTTCATTTACATTTGTGCTGACACATTTTAAAACTACAGACAAAAACAAAAAAAAAGATATTGCCACATATTTCAAACTGTATGCTTTTAAAAAACATCGTTATCCTTTTTTTTTTTTTTTTTCTATTCAGTTGCAGGAGCAGAACAGCCCACAGTTGCTGTGTAGGGTATTTTGTCCCCTCATTTATTTAGAAATTAATCTCACCTGGCAAAGTAAAACCTATTTGCTATTCCCAGCAGTGATGACCTAAAAAGTCAGCACTAAACAGTATTTGTTAGACACTTTATAATGTCATCAGGCCTCTTTATTGATGCTTGGTGCTGAGAAGGGTCTAAAGGTTCTCCCAGAGAAAGTAGGGAAACTCAGTTTCAGCAAATCACTTAAGCAGGTGCTTGTTTAAATATGTGTTTCAATTTAAGCAGGTTCTTATATTCCATCAAAGTAAACTAGTCTCAAAAATGTACTTCAGTGGTGTGCTTGATTAAAGCCTAAATTTGCAATCACATTTCTGGATTTTCTCTAAAGATACTTGAGAATTTCATAGTCCCAGTTTAAATATTATGTATCTGCAATGAATGAGAACATTTCTTTCCTCCATAAGAAATCTCACCGGCTGATGAAGAAAATACAGTTTAGCATTAAAAAAAGATAAATCAGAAGTCTTATCTCTTCCATATTAAAAAATACTAGTCAAAATGAGCTTTCATTCCTCTAGCAAGGTGAATAACCATGCTTGTAAGGAAGATCAGTTGTATAGAAATGTAGCGCACACACAGGCATTGCATTCTTAGTAGTGAGCGACAGCTGAACATGGAAACAGAATCCTTACTTCTTGGGATTTATAAAGGTACCTCAACCTTTTCATGAGAGCCTGTGTCTGAGTCACACACCCTGCCCAGATGTCACCGTCAGTCGCCACATTTGCTCTAATAAAATAGCCTGTTTCTTCAGTTATTTCAATCTAGAAAGTGGTTTGTTTATACAGTTTCCTAACCTGTGTGCTGGATTAGAGTTACCACATTTCTATGACAAGTGAGGAATGTCTGTTTACCAAATTCCCAGTTCAAAATGTTTCAGATAAATTGATGGGAGTTATCCCTGAGTGATAATGGTAGAATTAATATTGATAAAAAGTATAGCAACTATGTAAGGTAAGCCATGCTCCGCTACAAGTAGTTTTGTGTACTTACATGTGAGTAACTGAGTAAAGGAAAATTACATTTATAAAAGAAATGCGAAAAGAGAGGAAGGAATGTGCCAATAAAGTAGCGTTTGGGGTTTTAAATATGTGGTTTGCACACTTGATTTCATGCCTAATGTCTCAATGATTTTTCTGTTTGAGTAATTTAAACTCCAAAAATCGATGTGTGCTTCTAGATAAAGACTACAGGGTCATCAGACATGTAGATGTTAAAAAAGCAATACTCTTTCTGTCTCACACCTCCTTCATCAAGGATTTATATATACCCAGAAAGATCAGATTTCTAATTTGTAAAGTATTTTGGGATTTTTGGAGATGAAAAGCATCATTTAAATGTTAGCTATTGTGATTGTTAGAGGCAATCTTTACTATCACAGTAAGGGTAAGTGGTATAATTAGTGCCAGATAGCATTGTTACAGTTATTCATCTATATTATTGACAGTTCTGAAATTATCTTTTGGGGAAAAAGCAGAAATTATTTGAGAACCTATTCCTGATTGTGATCTCTAATTAATTGAATGTATAATCCCTTAGAGACATATACTCTTTTACCTGAAATATTACAGTAGTTACTCTTAGCATTAATGCCAGTATATTGTTCTTTATATGCAGTGGGACACTGAATATGTTATCATACAATTTTATACTTTTACTTTCCTTTGAACTTCCAGGTTTAACTGTTACTAACTGATTCACAACTGTGTTTCTGATCTGCTGAGCAAGGTGTGTTGATTTATGGAGCAGTCATTATTACTGCAACATAATTTGAAAGATTTGAAAATATTTAAGATCATTTCACAAACTCAGTTTACTTTTACATTTCTTTTTTCTGAGATAGTTGTGTATATGGCTTTTATACTTGTGTTTTAAACTTGGCATTACAGTGTTTACTTACCTGCACTTTACAATATCCTGTTTATTTTTATACCAGAAAAGGTCACCATGCCCAAAGAAAATTTCACTTCTTCACTACGGAACTGAAAAATCGTCACTATGACATAGGCAACCAGTAACAGATCTGCAATAAAATTATCATAACTGGCAACTTAAGGATTTACCATGTCTGTAGGGAAACTCCAACACATTCAGCAAACATAGTATTTACTGTGAAAACCATTAACGGGCTCTTACAGTTAATTATTTTTGGTAATATGTAAGAAAAATATCCAGTGGATGCCTTTCTATCTCTTTGCCCAGTAGTACTAACAGCAATTAGAGTATTTGGCAGCAGCTCAGCATCAGAGATTTGTGATCTGTAAGAAACATTTGTTTTTCATAGAATCATAGAATGGCTTGGATTGCAAGGGACCTTAAAGATCATCTAGTTCCAAATCCCCTGCTGCGGGCATCTACACATGTCACTAGGCCAGGTTGCTTTGAGCTCCATCCAACCTGGCCTTGAATACTTCCAGGAATGGGGATTCCACAACTTCTCTGGACAACCTGTTCCAATGCCTCACCACCTTCACAGCAAGGAATTTTTTCCTTATATCTGATCTAAACTTGCTTTCTTTTTGTTTGAAGGCATTCCTCTCTGTATTGTCATTACATGCTATTGTAAAAAGTCTCTCTTCATCCTTTAATGCCCACCTTTAATTTCTATCCCTGAAGGCTTAAAGAGCTTCATAAACTGAGATGAGTTAGGGCTAATATATACATAACATTGCAAGGGATGTAGGTACATCAATTCTCTTCAGATGAACCACAGTACTTATGAAGAAACTGTGTATATTTCCTGAGGATTCTCATACTGACATTTCTGAGCAACACATGAATCAGTATTTAGCATAATATGCATTGTACTGTAATGACTGCACAGATCAACGTCAAAGGAAAATATCAGGTGAATATTTCCTATGAAATATGTGATTATTTCTTCTTGACAAATTATTTAAACTGCTTTGAATCTTGTCATACAGTATTTTAAGATAAAATTTATTTCAATTTTATGGAAACTGAAAATACAAATGTGTGTGTGGCTTGTTTTAGTGAAGTTTAAAAACTCCATACTTTATCATTAATATGTTTAACATTCCAGATATTGATAGATACTTGGTATTGATGGATATAAATATTAATACTCTTTATAGAAACTGGGGAAGTTCTGTAAGTCCATCTTAATCTATTGAGCTATCTTTATAACTTGACAGGCTGTTGCTTTCAAACTATCACTTTGTCAAGTTTGGCTTTCACTATGTCAAATGATATCAATTCCCTGTTTTCTCATGAGAGGTATTTTATTATGTTAAAAAATCTTTATTATCAAGGCCTTGGACCATATATTCAGATGGAAAACCCAAGTTAATCATCACTTCTAATATTTCTGTGACAAACAGAGACTTGCCATTTCTCATTTGAATGTACTAATGGAATTAGTACCTTTGAAAGTACTAACGGAAATTTATCTATAATTTTTAGGCTTCTGTGATAGACAAGGCATTCTTGGCTCTGCGAACTTTTCGCATGCTTTCTTTTTTTTGCACTTCTTCAGATTCCCTAGAACAATTTACATATCTAATGATTCTATATTTAGGTTATGTCTTAATATCCAAGTATCATATCTGTTTTTTCAAATTATTTATTTCAGCATGACTCAGATATACACATATTTGAGTTAGGGCTCTTATGACACTATAAACTGATAGATAGCTTTGTTACTGCCATGTTATATGATATATATGTGTGCACAGCCCAAAATACGTCAGAAATCTATCCATATTGCATTGTAAAATAATTTTCAACAGGCTCTTCTATTACACACTACAATTTAAGGTTCCTGCTTCTTGGGCTTTTCTCTCAAATTGAAGCAACATTTTTGGATGGTTTTCATATACATGTTAGATTTATGTATGCCTCAGGAATTCCTAAACTTCAGTTAATTACGCAGTGAAGGCAGCAAAATTGTACCATATACATTTCCCAGACTGATTCTAAATTAAATTTCCATTCCTTTTCCTAGGCTTTTCAGGTGTTTTAATATCCTTTGAGAGGGTTTGCAACTTCACAAAGTCATCAGTAGCAGCAAATTTCATTAATAATGTTACCTCTTTCAGATTATTAATGAGGATATTTAATAAGAACAGCCACAAAATCCTGCAGTACCCTGTTTTTAATAACACTAATATATTTAATACTTGGAAACTACTCTGCTTTTTTTTATGGTATACTATATCTTCTCTATTAGGCTGCTGTATTTCTGATGTGCAGCAAGCAATTGAATTTGATACTGCATATTTTGATTTGTGCTATCAACACCCCTATACATTAATCTTAGTAATATGCCTTACATTTATTTGTGTCATAAATCAAGCTACCATTGCATTCTTACTTTTTTTGCAATATGTATTCATATGACATTACTTCTGTATCATGAGCGGACATTAATTTTGAGTTTATTTTTTCTGCTTATTTGGCAAAATCATATTTTTGTAAGATAATGTAAACATTTTCATGATGTACCCATTATGAAAAATGTTAAAAACACTGCTATGAAGTGTACCTCATTTTTAATTCAGTTTTACTATAAGCACTGTTCTCTGTAACTCTAGCACTTTGAAGTATCCAGTAAGTTCTGTAACGGCCATCCATATTGACAGCCAAAGATGCTTTCTTTTGCATTTAATGTTGTACTTTCAGTTTACATCAGAGCTCTGTGTGATTCTCAGAACATTTAAATATGCCTGATTTCCCTGATTAGCATGGTAATAAACTGAAGCTCAAAGACATTGAGAGCAGCCATGCAGAGAAGGACTTGGAGGTGATGGTTGATGAAAAACTCAACGTGAGGCAGCAGTTTGCACTCAACCCAGGAAGCCAATGGTACCCTGGGCTGCATCAAAAGGAGTGTGGCCGGTAGGTCAAAGGAGATGATTCTCCCCCTCTACTCTGCTCTTGTGAGACTCCACGTGGAGTACTATGTACAGTTCTGGTGTCCACAACATAAGAAGGACATGGAACTGTTGGAGCAAGTCCAGAGAAGAACCATGGAGTTGATAAGAGGATTGGAGCACCTCCCCTACAAAGACAGGCTGAGAAAGTTGGGACCCTTCAGCCTGGAGAAGAGAAGGTATGTGGCGTTATATCAAAACCTGTATTAACAGTTTGTCTGAGGTTTTAGCAAACTGCACATGACGGATGGAAGGTTGAAAACCGAAGAGACTAAAAGTCGGTGAAAACCTTCACCGGGAAAAGAGGAAGGACAGCATGTGCACACTGTGTGATCAGGAATATCATTGGAGGAGCAGCTTGTGGACAGCTCGTGAACACCAGACCCTCAAAAGTAATTGGCTAAGGACTAATCTCAAATATCCTATGGCTATTAGAGACTGGTATGACATGTCATTCCAGGATTGGCTGAAGAGAAGGCTGAGAGAAGAACCTCTGATCTGCGGCTAAAGCTTTTTAAAATATCCAATTATTATTAAAGACCCTTGAAATGTCCTATGACAGAAGATATGGTTATCCAAATGCAGTTAGAAAAAACATAAACTATTTGTAGGATATAAAATTAGCTTTGTAACAACAGTAAAATGATTCTCCTTTTGCATGACATGATTCCTGTGGCCGTTCATTTTGGGAAGTTGGTAATGTCAGCCACGAAGATTGTGTGGAGACATAGAAACCTTCTAGTGTCTGAAGGGGGCCTACAGGGAAGATGGACAGCGACTCTTCATCAGGAACTGTAGTGATAGGTCAAGGAGTAATGGATAAAAATTGAAAGAGGGAAAATTTAGGTTAGATATTAGGAAGACTTTTTTTTCTCTGAGAGATGTGAGACACTGGAACAGGTTGACCATGAAGGTTTTGGATGCCACAGCCCTAGTGGTATTCAAAACTAGGTTGGATAAGGCCTTGAGGAACCTGGTGTAGTGGGAGGTGTCCCTGCCTATGGCAGAGGGAATTGGGACTAACCAATCTTTAAGGTCCATTCCAGCCCCTTAACATTCAATGTTATTGTGTGAATTTCCAAGGATCCTGCAGTGAGCTAATAGTAAATCTGTTAAAATAACTGAGAAATCCTTCCAGATACGCACTGTCTCTTCTGATAATGAAACCACTTAGGTACTTAATCTGTTACAATGTTATTTCAGCTATTTACATTCATCCAACAAAATCTCTTCTGTATATTTAAAACATTTATGCATGTTATACTAATATATTCTAACTATTTGTTATTATTCAGTGTTTTTCATTTTACAAATATTTCTTTTGCAGATATTATAACCACTTGCTCTATCACAAAAAAATCTTAGTGGAACCTATGGAACCTATGATTTTCCACAAAGTACAGCAAATGTTAATGTGCTCTATCTAGCCAAGTAATTTGTACTGCAGTAGTGGCATGAGCAAAAAGGAGGTAAGAAAGGCCAAAGGAATAAATTTATTTTTGTCATTCTGTGTATCTGACTTAAGTCCCTGATTGTTCTCACTCTCTCTGAATTGATGATGCTGAGTCCTAGCTATCTGTGTGGTAGTGCTCGCATGATGCAGCAAAGCTCACAATATCTCTTCTACTGCTGAGTTGATGGACTCATCAACTTATCCAAAAAGGCTCAGAAACAGGTAAAAATAGTTCTTCTCAGTAGCAGAGATGTTAAGGAAATGTATTCAAAAGTGGCTAGCACAGTGATTATACATGCCATGCAATTACCTCTACCTCTCTACCAAGAGCTCTATCTGTCATGGGAAACTCTCACAGCTCACCCAAGGTGTGGTTCAAGATCAATGGGTGTCTACCGATGGAGTCTAGTCCACAATTCTCTGCCATTTTAAGTATTGGCAACTGATTTCTGACTTGCCAGAGCTAGAGTTCAATCAGACATTCAGTTAAATGATTTCATGCTGCTAGCTATTTACTTGCACAGTGCTGAGATATTTGGAGCTGATTGTAAGAATATCTCTCTCCTTTCATGTTCCAAAGAGTCTAACTGTCACATAGTATAAATTCAGAATACCCATGTAGGCTGACAGACCACCTGGGCATGAGAATAAGATAGGTTTACTTGTCCTTGCTACAGAACAGTTAAACATTTATTTGCAATTTTGTATGTGAAAAAATTGTAAGATTGAAAGGGCAACATTGACAAAGTTTTTCTTCTTTTCAAGATTAAGGTTTTGCTTTCTCTGAGATTTTCAAATATTTTTGTGACATGATTACAAAGTGAAGTATTCACTTAGTTTCATCTAGAGTAGTTCTATTGATATGTGCTGCAGGTCCTGTTTCATGGATGCCTGGGATTAGTGAACACCATCCTTCTGAGAAAGGCTTTAGGAACATCCCACAAACTGAGTGGCAGATAGGAAAATAGCCTTTGGCAGCACTGGCTTTCTAATTACTGCAAGAAGAACCTGGCACCATATCTCTACCCCTTTATTTTCAATGGAAAAAATCCAATCAGATCTGTCTTTTTCCTCTCTTCACTTAATCCTGTCTTGTTTTTTTTTTTTAATATGATCATGCTATTTATTTTGTTTAATATTTTAAACTAAGTCTCTCTGGTTTTCTTCTAAGGACTGACTGCCAAGAATTTTCCTGTGATGGGATTACTTAGAGATTAGCCACTGCCAAGAACTTTTCTTAAACAAACTTTTGTCGTATTCGATCACTGGGGATTGGGATTCTAGGGGTAGACCAAACTGTTCAAGCTGTGAAGTCACAAGTGTTCCAAGGAAGACTCAAAGTGAGGGCAAAAAGCAAGAAACTGATATTTCAGGGTAGTCAGAATGTAAAATGGAAAACATCATGAAATCAGACAGCAGTTATGCTCACAGTTTCCCCATGCATCTCAGAACATTACTGGCAAAAAAAATGAGTCTTACCATTTTCACATTAACCATGTGTACTACTACCTTCTTGTCTTGGTTCCAGCTAGGCCAAGGTTAATTTTTGCAGTAGACAGGAGGAAGCACGGCTAGGACAGGGAGATTATTCTATACCAGCTCAAGTCATTGCTGGTGGCAGGACAGAAGGGAGTCATTGTGAGGGAGAAGGGATTCCTTGCAGTTGAGTAAGTGTGGCAGAGGGAGCAGTGCGGCTAGCATGACGAAGGGAGTGGTCAGGTACTGTCTGTTGTCAACCATTTCATTTCTTGTGCCCTCTGTCATTAGTATTGTTGCTGTTACTGTTCGTTTTCTTATCTTTTTGCCATTTTCCATAAAATGTTCTTATGTCTACCTGTGATCTTCACCTTCTGTACCTCCAATTCTCCTCTGAATCCTGCAGCAAGCGGGGAGGAGGATGGGGAGGGAGGGAGAGAGAGAGTAGCAGAGTGGTTTGGAGTTTCACTGGGAACACAGAACTGGAGAGTACCATTTCTAAACCATGACACTGCTTCAGGATGGAAGATTTCTTAATGATGTTTTATGTCCCATGACAAACGGACAATTATATACATATTTGTGCTTTTGGAAAAGAACTATAAAAGTATCATTTGGGCACAGCAGCAGTTACAGTTGAGGTGTTATGTGTAAAGTGACAACCACAACATGTTAAGCTCCAGTTTTCTTAATATATTACATTGCAGAAATAGAATTTATTGTGTAGACTCAATATTTTTATCAGTTGTTATACCCACATCAATTTGAAAAATGCCAGATTTTAAGCACCCATTGCCTGTGTAAACAAGCCCAGTAAACAACTGATGTAAATGCTCACATAAATCTGAAGTCAAAACTCATTTTATTTTTCAAAAAAATACAGTTTATACTATTGGTTCACAACTGTTATTTCCCAATTTATTATTATTTCACAAGGAGGTCTGTGCTTTGTCCTCACAAAGTCTCTTCTTTACTAGAAAAAAAGGGCTTAAAGTGAAAAAAAGAAAAGCATGATGGAGAATGAATTTTCTGTGTTTGCCCTCCAAAATGGCATAAAATTTAACTTTTAATTAGCTAGTTGAAGTTTGCCTATGTTTTCAATTGCTTTTTCTTTTTCAAAGAATCATGGAACTACAGCACTTTTAAGACGGTAGAAAATGACAGAAACCCTCTGCTACCCAGTATAAATGAACTGCCTTCTATTCTTTTTTCTGGCCCTTTCACCAAACTGATTTCTGTTAAAATACAATATTTCATCAAAAGCAGTTTAAGTACACCATTTTCTGACCAAAAAGAACAGCAAGAATTCTCATTGTTTATGATATTAATATACCCAGGGCTTGAATACCTTCTGTTACTATAGCCAGGTATAGTATTTTTGCAATACCGAGGTAGTAATGAAATAAAGGTTCATTTATTCTGATCTAATATTAAATAGTCCTATACAAGCACTGAATGGGAGACAGTAAGTATTTAATATTAATTCTCTAATAAGCAGTTTATATTAAGAGAACAAAAAAAAAATAGGGCTTATCTCTTAAAAGTGATTTTTTTTTTAATAGACTAGAGACAGAGCTTTTACTCAAACCTGTCATTAGTTTTGGACCACTTCATCGACTATTATTGTCCTGTTTTACAAAATGGAAACTGATTTAATGAAAGACAAAGCCAGAATACAATTAACATCTACGGCAAAGTGGAAATTTGAAATCCTGAAATACAAACTCAAGAACAGGTTAAAAACGGACTCAAGCATAGGCTAAGGAGACTCAAAGTGTCCAAAAAAATCTTGTGCCAAGTCACAGATATCACACAGGTATCACAACATCCAAGGTTGGAAGAGACCTTCGAGATCATCGAGTCCAACCCATAACCCAACATCAACCTATCATCTAAATATGACACTAAGTGCTTAATCCAGTCTTCTCTTAAACACCTCCAGGGACGGTGACTCCATGACCTACCTGGGCAGCCCATTCCAATGGGAAATCACTCAGTGAAAAATCTTTTCCTAATATCAAGCCTAAGTCACAGCTCATTGGCTAATTTCAAATCAGTATGAACAATAAGAGTGTTTAATTTTCATCACCATTCCTAAATTAAATCCATATTTTTTCTTCTCTACATGAGATAAATTGCTAAGATGAGTGGCCAAGAGGCAGATTTCTACTTTTTTCACCAGAAAAATATGTTTACTAATAGAGTGCATCATAAAAATCATAAGGAAACCTATTTTAAATAACTGGAAGTTAAAACAACTCATGTTCTGTCATAAACATAATTTTCCTGTATCAGAACCAATTAGGAAATTATTTTGTCCAATATTAATTTTGTTGCATAAAACATGTGATTGATGTCAATAACATTGCCTCTGTTAAAACATAATTAAAAATAATGTATTTGCAAAACACATTCTACCAAAACAGTACAAAAAACTACCATTATTTCCTGTACCATTATACCATTCCAGCTATAAGAAATAAGGAGTAATACTGCATTATACTTTGTTTAAAACATTTGCTTCATGAACTTTCAAACAGTGTCAAAAAACATTCCATGACAATAATCTGCCTGCTTGAGATAGCCATTTTTCTCTGTTTCCTGCTCAAACTTGCTATTTTGCATTATTTGAAGTAAAATATGCATAGTATATTTTATAGTATATAGTTAAAAATTAAAGAAAATAAACAGTCTTTTTTATCTCTGGCTCTTATAGGATCTAGAGATTATTGTGGGTTAAGAACCAGGGGTTTTCCTAGTGGGGAGGGAGAGGGGTTGTTTCTCAAAACTTTTGTTTTTTATAAGAAAGCAAAGTGGACAGATCCCAGCAGTTTGTCCATTGGTGCCTGGCCGGCAGACGCATGCTCGGCCTAGGGATGGTGGAGCGTGACGGGGCCCTGGCAGCCACCAGCCACTCCGCAGCTGCTGGGGTGGTGGCAGAAGCTGCTGAGTGGCAATGTGAACCCCAATGCTGCCCCGCCTGGCCTGGAGCCTGGGCAGCAAAGTGGCTGCCATGCCGGCTCCAGCTCACTCTGCCAGTGAAGGTGGCAGCAGGAGGCGCCAAGCGGCAGGGGCTGGACCGTGCTCACCGGCAGATGCCAGCACAGCTCACACTGCCAGTGAAGGTGGCAGTGGCAGGACCCACAGCCAGGTGTTGCTGCCCTGGCGGCTCCATTGCTGGCAGCCCTGGGCTGGCTGCTGCTGGCGGCATGAGTGGTCTTGCGGCAGTGAGCATCCCGTGGGTGTTGCCACCCCCATGAGCATCACTCCTGCAGCTCCTTGCTCAGTCCACGCTGCCACAGGTAGCTCTACCAGGTGCGGCACCAGCCACCTGGAGCCGCATCTGGGGGGTCCCTAAAGCACTGGCAGCACTGGCGGTGCTGTCTGGCAGTGGGGGCAGCACCTGCTATGCAGATTTTTGGCGGGAATCACCATGTTCATCTTGTGGTAGATCCCAGAGAGGGACGTGACATGTGACACCGAGGCAGGATGCCGGCCAATAGAAAAGTAGTGCGCAGGGGAAGAAGAGCCCGAGAAAACGTGAGAACAGGGCATTATAAAATGAGCAGATGCAGAAGTCCTGCTCCTTTTCTTTTTGGCTCGGTTTTCGTCCCAGCTCCTTTTCAGCTCTCCTTTCGGCTCTCAGCAATCAGCTCTGCTCTCTTGCCCCCTCGGCCTGGGCGGCAGCATGGCTGGACCAACAGTGAAGGCAGTGCAGTGCTGAGGACCACGCAGCTTCAAGCAGTGGTATTACTTCCCCTTGGGGTTCTCCGGGGTTGCCTTTCATTCTCTTTATTTTTCAGCATCTTCAGAGTGGGGACCCTGTTGCATCACCTCTCTCCATGAGGCAGCATTCCTTCCTTCCTTTCCCTCCACAGCCCAGTAGCCGGTCCAGAGCAGCAAAGGAGTTACTTCTCTTGCATATTATTGTCAGGTTAAAGTTTTTGTAATTAATAAATTACTGTGTTGTTGTTTCTCTATTATGTCTCTTGTCAATTGGTAACGCCTCCTACTGTCCAAACCAGGACAACATAGAAATTTACGGAGCTTGAATCTAAGATTCATGGAGTAATATTTTCATGAGAGTATATACAACATACTGTTCCATTCTCATGACATTGACCACTCACCACTGGTGAGGAAAAGGTGAAAGTATATTGATACATATCTGTCAACATTTTTTTTTCTGTTTTATATGGAAGCATAAAATATACATCTTATATCAATTCTGCCCAGTCTTTTATGAGATACCATTCATTCAGCATATGACGTGTTAGTTGTAGCACATAGTGTACTAAGGTATAATACCTGTAAAACCAGTGAAAAGGGCTTTACAGAGACAATATTATCTTTTGAGTCTGATTCAGAGAAGAATCTTAGACTGCCCTCCTATAAAAAAATGAACCAGCTGGCAATTACTGACTGTTATCTCTCCTTCTGTGCCAGAGATATCTATCACAAAGCCTGATAAGACAGTAGGAGGACTAAGAAAAATAGTGGTGTTGAATCCAGAAATGATACGATGGACCACAAATAACTGTACTAAAATACTCAGAACAGAGGACTAGTCTAAACCCCAAACTAGGGGTGGACTAGTCTAAAGTATTACCCACACTACAGTAATTCTAATTTTGCACAGCAGTAACCATGATTTTAACTCAAGGAGAAGACTTTTTGACTTCTACAACAGGTTTTGTGTGTGATTGGACCTGCTTCAAGACCATGTGATCTCTCTACAGTGTCATCGAGCCAAAACGCAATTAAAACTATCACACAACAAGACAGTAATATATATGAAATGCTACATGGAATTTCAAAATTGCAAGTCAGCTGACAGACACCTTGAGGAAAATGGAAACCAGCCAAGTAAAATAGGCAAACCTGAGTATTGGTCAAAATCATTGATCTTATCCACATCACTGGAAAGGCATTTTCAGACAAACCTAAGAATCCTCTTTCTTGCAGGCAGTGAGAAGATTCACAGCCGCAATGCGACGAGAGATCCTAAATTAGGAAAGAACTAGCTGAAACAAGTTTTGAAGTGTCATCTGTGGGAAGTATGAATTAAAATATTCATCCTTCCCCCTTGACTGGCACACAGGCATATGCACACCCTAAAAGTTCTCTGACAATGCTGATGCATAAAGACCATTTTTAAAAGGAGAATATCCATGCAGCAGAGCACCATCATCTGAGAGAAGCATCAAAAAATTCTGAAGTTAGCCAGTTGGAAAGAGACTGGGGGAAAAGAAATAATTGTATTTTGTGGGGCTTTCTCTTTTTAACTTTTGTTTCCAGTGTTATCAACTAGAATTAATTGCTTTATTGTAGTTACACCTTTTTCTGTAATTAAGTCCTTCATTATGAGTGATATCAGACAAATCAGACAGGTATAAGCAAGTATCAGTGAATCTATCCTTTGATGTGCAAGTCAGTTTAGATTTAAAACACCTGGACAGAAATATGGTATGGATGGATTGTGGAGTGGCATGAATGTCATAGAATTGTCTTGTCCATGAAACACAAATGACCACAATGGCCACAGCACAGAAGTGTTGACAGACATTGCATACATGTAAGAACGATGAGAGAAAAAACCCCACATCTTTTCTATACTGATAAGAGACCAATGCCCTCCTGCACTCCTATAGGAATGAGAAATATTGATGGGAAGAAATGGAGAGTAAAGGTTTAATTTTTTTCAAGTGTTTGTGCAGGAAAAAGGAAAAGTTAGAAGAAATAAGGGAAATTTCTTAATATAAAAATACAACATAAGACTTGTTTCAGGAGAGATGCTTACAAAATTATTATTAGTTATCAAATCTCAAACTCTTTCATGAGAATTTGACCCATAACCTGAGCTATCCATGATGAGGAAGACCCATAGCAAATTCTCCTTTCTGTTCTTTTTTTTTAAGAGTATGAAACTGCTGTTTTTATTAGAAACTGGGTATTAATTAGGGATTGCATAGGACACCAAACAAATATCACTGTCATCTTTACGTAATCATTCCTGTGAACCCATTCTTTGGCTTCATAATTTGTATATCTTTTATATAAATTCTGGTGCAATATTTATCTCTAAAAAGATAATAGGTGTCTATAAGCATAAAAGATTAACCTTTAAAATAGTAATATGGGTTCATCTGGTTTTAAGATTATTGAAAAATTATCTTTATTTTATCTGGAACCAGAAAGTATGGGAGCTTAAGTGTACAAATCCCTCAGTATTTGTCAAAAAGGAGTTACTATTGAAACATGCTTTGTTGTGATTAGGCTTAAAAAAAAAACAGTACTAGCAGAACATATGTTTTCCTGCTCAATCCCCATGCATATCATTATTTGGCATTTTCATTATGCTATAACTTCTTACATTTGCTAAAGGAGAGGATGAGTGTTCCTGGTGAGATATGTTTGACCAACATTTGCTGAAGAAATTCAGTTGGTTTTTTTTTTCAGTCACATAAAGGTCTTCAAACAAGAATACAATAATCTCCTGAAAAAGCAATCTTTTATTATTGTCCAAGATTTGTCAATAATAATTTAATATAGCAACATCCTAGTGGCTGCTGTGATGCAGTTTCCCTTGTGGCTGATGTCACATGAGGTTGCTTAATATATGTAAAATTTTCCCTTTCTATCAAGTGAAAAAATCTATCTTATCAGCACATCTGTATTGCAGCTGTCTATTGCATCACAATATATACTGAAATTTAGAGTCAAGTATAATGACAGAAGTAGTTTTCAGCGGAAGTAAAAAGAAGAAATATTACTTAGAATTAGCTTTCTATTTTCTCAAGACCTACTGATCTGTACGATTCATGAAAATGCAGCAAAGTATTTTTATGATCACAGGGGTAAGGCCTCTGGCTGTTCATTAGGTGGTATTGTTACTGACCACATGTCATTTATCTGACCAATAATAGTTCACTGAGAAAGCAGATCACTGCATTTACTGGAATAACCTCGTTTTTATTTTTCTATCAGCTCTTGACTACACTCTATTCTCCAGGTCTATACTACTTTTTCTAATTTGAATAGAGTCAAATAGTCCCATATAAATTGCTAAGCAGACTGTTTTATCAAAAGCTTATAGTGTTTCAAAATTAGCTGCCTTACAATGAAGCAGACTGTGTAATTTGAAATGCAAGAAATGCAATTTACTATGCATTTCCAAATGTTGTTATGATTAATTTTGGGAGGTAACAGAAACTCTATCAAGGTCTTTATTATGCTATCCTCTTGTTCTTTTCTTTGTCTTTTCTGAATTCCTTCAATAATACTAACTCGTATGATATTTATTTTTAGGCATAATTAAAAACTCTGTCCAAAGTAAAAAATTATCTATTTAGAAATAAATAATTTTAGACTGCAGGAAAGAAAGGTCAGAAGTGTACATATTATAAGTCTACAGGGCTTTAATGCTTACATATCTCAGCATGAAAAAAAAAAAGCTTTATTTTTTTATTGTCTTTTAAACACAAAATGTGATCAATATTTTCACTGATATTGATCATATTTGATGTCTGCTTCATGACATCCATTTTACAGGTGTCTGCTTTTAGAGATGACAGTGGTGGAAAGGAGTTTTTCATTTGCATTTGGCTTTGTAACAGTCATTAAGTTGCCATTGTTTCTGCTTCTTATTTCTTGGTGCTACATCGCTACAAACAATAAATATTAAACCTGCTCTCTTTTCTTAGAGGAATAAATCACTAAGAAGTCAGAAATTTTTTGCCATTTAGCTTTTAAGATTATTTTGTAAATACATCAAATTTAAGAGAAAAAACAATACAGGATTTTGGCACTACTTAGGCCACAAAGACTGGCTATCAAAGCCAAGAATATATCATTCTGGAGTGTGAATACTAATGAATGGCTCTGCTAGGAGAGGACATGATTCATATTACAATATTAATACTAGTCAACATATTAGTTTGAATGATTAATTTTATTATAAGGGAAAAATACAAATGGAAATAAGAACAAAGATAATGTATGCATCTCTGTGTTTCAAGATTTTTTGGTTGGCTGGGTGTCACTGGGTTTGATTTCAGTGTGCTTAGAATTATTACATTTTAGAAGAACAAATAGATGCAAGATGTCTCACAAAATAGTTTTTATCACATTGTTTTCAGTTCAGTTCTCAGTCCAAATAGCTTAGTGATGAATATATATCCAACAGAAAAACAAAGAACGGGATCCTTCAGTTTTTACCAAGCAAAACACGGAATACTGCAGAAGAAGTGGGAAAAGTGAAAGGTACTGCTTCTGCTGATATCTGATAATAAAATTGCAAAGTAGAAAACAATGTTCACAGGTCCCCTAATTCATTCACTGGTGGAATAATCAGTGTGTTTGTGTCATCATTCTTGGGTGCTTTTCTAATCTGTTCTTGATAGTATCTGATGAGGAAAACTCCATGATCTCTCCAGACCATTTATTGTGAGTATTGCTTTCCTCACTAAAAAAAACCATCCTCTACCTTGAAATATTGGCCACATTTTAAGAGCAGATTATTCTTTTCTCCTATAACATTGCCCAACCACAATATCTTCACTCTCCTTTTTTCTTCTAGGATATTTTAGAATTTGCACTTTACTCAAGGTCTTATTCTCTAGGTCTTTGTTTATTCTTATTGGCATCTCCTTGACAGGAATACAGGTGCATCTGTGTATATTCAGTAATTTTTTCTTTCTTGCAGTACCTAATTGATGCAAATCATTTACATTTACCTGTAGCTCTTCCTCGGAAGAGCTTAAAAGTTCATTAAGCAACTTATGAGAGCACCGTTTATGAAATAGTGAAACACTAGTAAGCCTAGAAAAGCCCTCCAAAGAATTCCAGTCAATATCTTATTCTATTTTAAAATTAGACAGTGATAACTACTATCTTAATGTTTAATATAAGAAATGAAAATATGTTTCTTTCAGAAAAAATCAATCTTTAGAGGCCCTAATAGGACTAAAAATACTACTAAAAGATAATTGTTCTCAAAAATTAAGATTAGGAGATAAAAAAGGTGAACAAGATAGTAGAAAAAGATTGACCGGCACAAAATGTACACAGGAAAATAGAATTGTGGGATAATAAACATGTAACTAGTTCCTTAACAGTGTTTGATATGTGCCTCCTCTGAATCTTTTCTAAAAATCAACTTGATCAAAACCCCAAATTTGCGAAATCAATGTTATTAAACTAAAAGTAGATGATGAGGCTTTCAGATCTTGACCACGGCATCGATGTCAGCCCAGAATCTCTTTGTTCTCTGCCACGTGTTGACTCCAGCACTGGTGCTGCCCCACTTGCCCTGGCTGGGTGGCGGGTGAGCAGTGGGGGCAGCAGTGGTGGTAGTCACAGGCAGTGGAGGCAGTCCCAGCACAGGCAAATGGCAGGGCAGAGGTGGTCCCAGCACAGGTGAACGGTGGGGGGAAGAGTTACCAGCAAGCTCTGCTGGAATGGCTCCCAGTGTGGGCAGTGACTACAACAGTGGTCCACGCACTGTGAGCTGGGTCAGTTTGGCAGCAGTCCAGGCAATGGCAGGGATTGCTGGCACAGGCAACAGTTGCACTAAACTCCCCAGGCACCAGCCCATGTGGTCCGGGGAATAGAAATAGTTTCCATTCTCTGCCTGGATGGTTTGTTGGTTTTTTTCAAATAATATTACGTAATGTTACGTAATAATGTTACGTACTTCAAGCATCTTCAACAAACAGAAAAGGAAAACAGTTTTGAACTATTTGCATAGAGCAATTATTTTTAACTGCTCTGATCTAAAATAATTTGTGGAATTATGTTAGTATTAAAATTTATCAAATTAAGACATGATCTAACTGTCATAGTGTGAAGCAGATACCATATAGACATAAGTATCTACTACACTTAAAGGTGTCTTCAATTTTTCTCTGAGAAAATGAAAAAAGTCATAGGTTATCCCCTAATAAGTTGAAGAGAAATTCCTGTCAAATCATTTGTCATCCATGTTCCACAAATTTGCAGATAGGAATCCCTCATTTTCTAAACATTTATATCCTATATTTACAACTACATTGTAGCAAACTCTAGAATTATACAGGACTATGTATAAATATTGGTACATACAGAAAACGGTTTCAAATGAGGTACTTAGATCTTCTTCTACCTCTGAATGCATTTGATCATTACTTTTTAAAGTTACCCCTCCATGCGTAATCATGAAATGGAAAAGCTTACTTCTGATTTGGGGTGGATGTTGTTGCAAGAAAGCAGTTATCACTTCTCACTTTCCTGAAAGCTCTGGGTAAACAGTTATGCAGGTCGCAGCTTGGTTTGTGAATACGAAAATCATGAATAGAAGGGGTCCTACCTACAGAAGTTGAGAAAGAGAAACTTTGTGAACTGCATGACTGGAAAGAAATAATCTTTTGAGTCTGTTTCTATAAAATGATAAGTGTTCACAACAAGTAATTAGCTTATTTTTATCTACATTATCACTTTCTTAACTGTGAGATATGCAACAAACACTTGGTGTAGTTCTGAAAAGAATTTTCTACAATTGTGTTCTTTGGAAGTTATCTTAGCAGATAGCTAGTGGTTTATTTAAATATATGCTAATGTAATTCCTCTGGGTTTGTGAGATTCTTCAAAATTGGCCTGGTGCCTTGCTTCAGTAGTTCTATTTAGGATTCTAATTACCCATTAGTTAATGAAGGAGCTTAAATTTTATCAAGACTGTTAAATTTAGATATTTCTTTTCTTTTGAAATAGACACACGCTTCTGCCAATCTGCTTGTGGAAACATACTCAAGGATACAAAAATCTAGATAGGAGAACTTGACTGGCAAAAGGTGAGTGTGACTGAAACATTATCTCTGGATGAGAAGGGAAAGGAAAACATAGAAACTATATTTCAATCTGGCCTGAACTATGCATATGACTTTGTAGAGAAGATTAAAAAAAAGCTGCCTAGACTGACAGTAGAGACACAGAGAGCCAGAGCTTGTACTGACAATGATCTCACGCAACTTAAGAAATCATTTCTATCCATGCTAGAATCTTCTGTCAGTGCCTATCTTCATTTAACTAAGNGGGACCCATGCTGGAGCAGCCTGTACCTGCAGGATTGCACCCTTGGAAAAGTGACCTACATCACAGCAGTGTCTGAAGAACTGTTGCCCATGGGATGGACACACACTGGAGCAGATCATGGAGGACTGTCTCCCTTGTGAGGGACTCAGGCTGGAGAAGTTCTCTCTCCTGTGAGAGAGAACCCAGAGGAAGCAGGTGAAAGACTTCTCTCTCTGAGCAGTGGCAGAAACAACTAAGAGTAACTCTCATTCCCCATCTCCCTGCACCACTGTGGAGGAGAAGGTAGAAACCGGGACAGGAGTGGGAGGAAGGTGTCTTTAAGATTTATTTTGCTTCTCATTTTCAAGCTCTGATCCTATGAGTAATAAATTCAATTAATATCCTCACTGAGTCTGTTTTGCCCATGACAGTAATCAGTAAGGGATCTCTTATGGTCCTTATCTCAACCCACTAAACCCTTCTTTATATTTTCTCTCCTCTGCCCATTTGCAGGGGGGAGTGAGAAAGTGGCTTTAGCAGGTACCTGACATCCAGACAGGGTCACATCACTACTGTGAGACACCAGTGACATGGACATTACTGAATGCAATTGAACACAACTGTACAGCTCACCTTTAACAAATGGAAGGAATCTTCAAGTTATAGGATCTTTATTATATTGAAGGTAATGTAGTCACAGACTGTTTTTTTCTGTAAGCTAGTTGATTACATTTCAATACAGATACATAGCTGCCCTGCAAAATTGTCTCAGAAGCTGTTCAACTTACTTGCTACAACACTCATGCCAAATACATAATGTTCATGATCAACAATTATAAATAAATTGCAGCTAAATTTTTTTTTCAGTAGCCTAATGGCTGAAATTAAATGTGAAAACTGATTTCCACTGAAAAGACAAAAGGGTTTTTTTGGAATACCAGCTTGGTATTTTACTTCATTCTGCGAAAGCATGCATATTTAACACTATGTGAACATATAGCTGAATCATGTCAGAGAGACTACACTGGTTCTACAGATAACACAATATGAAATAAGTTGATTGATTGCAGTGTACTTTGGCAATAATGGTGGCACACCAAATCCATTGGCATGGTCTCTGTCAAATGGCCTTTCAGGGTTTTCATCAGGGACCACATTCTCAGTTCTCACATTGTTGTGATGCTGATAGCTGTTTTCCCTTCTATTCCTCTATTACAAAAACTGGTATGTCAGAGACACTTGAAATTAGATGAAGGGATTACAAAATGAAGAAGAGGAAAATCAGAACAATATGCATATATACTTCAATTGTATGCATTAATAGCTGAGATACCAGTGACAGAAAAAATTATTACTCAAGGCCTTATTATCGGATGAATCAAATCTCAACACTTCTTACATGATATTATTGTTGAATCACTAATGTCCATGGCATATATGAGGTAAGGTCACTGATATTTTTATACTTTGCTTTGTTTATCAGAAGGACTTTAGTAATTAACATTTTCAATTACAATACTTACGAGAATCAGAAGTTTCTATACAGATATTAAAATGTACACTTAGACAAACAGGTAACAAAATGCTAACAAATGCCAAAAGATTAACTGAAGCAGGACACATGGAGCCTATCAAAAATAATTCACACATTTTTTTAAATAGACATTTTAAATGGAATATAAAAGACTGGAGTAGATGACTTATAAAATCTTATGCTTCAATGGATCTTGGAGAATGGAACGTATTGATTTGTGTACTATCTTCTTTCATATTACCACAGCATCTCAGTAATTCTGCTAAAATTACACATTGTTAGTAGTATAAAAGTTTTACTCACTTTATCATTAGGTTTCAGATCTAACATCCCAATTATATCACAGCAGCCATTCACGAAGTCACAAAGAGCTATTTGAACAAGCTCAGGATGGCAATGAAATAAAATAAATGATAATTTTTTGCAACAGTAAGTCTTTGTTTTTGGAACTTACATGTGGGTAGCAAAGGGACTAATTTTAAAATAAGTGACCAAACAACATCACTCTACATGTTGGGGTTTTTTTCTGAAAAAATGCAGTGCTTTGATTTTTGAAGTCATAGTAATTTTAGGAAGGAAATTTTAACAACGCAGAACATTTGACTAGATGATTTTATATATGATTTTTCCACATGCAGAATATTCGTTCAGTTCTGGTATGTTATTTTGAAAACATTAATGTAAAATCAGAGATTACAGAGGTCAGGATAAGAAGTCTATTAGGAAAGAGTTACCGTGGAATGACTAAATAAAACCTTTCAATTTGGAAAAGAGACAGCAGAAATAGGCTATGTCCTGAATGTCTACAAATCATAAAAGGAATGCAGAAAATCAAGGCAGCAGCACTGGAACTAGAGCACTGTCAGGGAAGTAATCAGGAAAAAGTACTACCGACAAGAAAAAACATGTACTTTCTCATGTGATTCATATTAATCTGTGGAACATATAGGTTCCAGAAACCCGTGTGAGCAGAAGATAGGATTAGAGAAATTTACTGAGGATAGTTCCCTCAGTAGCTCTTAAATAAAGTACAGCTTCTATTTCTGCTGAACCATCTCATAACAGTTTTATAAAAATGAACCCCTGGAAACTGTACAGATATGCAACGGTGATGGTCTTTCCACGTAAGTCCTGATATAACACACCTTACAAAGTATTCCCATTGCTGGAGTCAGCCTAATTAGTACAGCATTTTTTTGATTCCACTGCACATGAATTGAGAGGATTGCTCATTTTGTCATGTAAAGCTGATTGCTTGGTAGTAGTTCAAATTTACTCCTCAGAGTACCTGGAATTTTAGCAACTTCATCATGTCTTCATGTTTTTCAAACAATAAGTTTACACATTTTTTTTAACAATAGTCATATAAATAGAACCTTATTGACTCAACTATATTTCAGTCTACAATTTAGTTTAGTATTTCTTAGATGAAAATAAAATAAAGTCTATAAAAAAGTCCCATTTTGTTACCAGCGTAAATATTACTGAAATATACTTCAAATAAAAAAGAAAATAGGTCAGATTAAATACAGCGTTTTGCTGGAGAAAAGCATTTTCATATAATTAATCTTCTGATCAGCAGGGCATTGAAAAAATGCACATTTACAATATGTCTGTATTTCAAATTAACCCAGCACCATCATCTTCAAAATTTAGTGTTCATACTGGTTTTCTTTAACACATTCTTTTTTATGTGACACAAAGTAGGATAGTATCACACAGGGATTCTGGCTTCACCATAATATAATCATTAATGAATTCAGAGGATGTCTCAGTTGGTTTAACTGTCATTTTAGTGCCTTTTTTTTTGGTCATACTTACATCTTCTGTAACATATTTTTCCCAAATATATTTCTATTCGCGCAGCCTCACTGCAGTACTTTTGCTTGTATTGTGTAGAAACAGAAGTGTTCCATGTCAGCTTGGTAACAGCCTTCATATCTGGAGGCTATTGTCATATACATGTTCCTAAAATACTCACTAGTTTTGTTGCTTAGCTAAGGATAAAAAAATAACTGGTATAATGTTTTTATTTTTCTTCAAATAAAACTAACTTAATTGACTAAGTGAACAGCAGGGCTGAAGATAAAATATTATTTAAATGTGCTGTCTCATTTCTTGTTGACTGTAAAACATACAGGGTTCCTTGGGGCAAGAGCTATGTTTCTGTTTATTCTGTAAAATACTTAGCACAGGAGGAATCTCAAAAAAATTTACAAATTACAATTCTTCTCAAACATTTCCTTCATTGTGTTTAAACAGACAGTTTAAGAATATTTAATTCTCTCACTCTTAGAGATTTTTCAGTAATTCACATAGGAAAGAAACAGATGCACACAAATGCAGTGAGTACCTGGGAGAGGCCCTTGAACCTACACAAAAAAAGTGCCTTGACGTTTCAGAAACCTGACTTTTCCCGGTATGGTTACAAAACAATACAACATTAATGCAGAAACATGTTTTAAATAGTAAGCAAATGAAAACACATGTTTAGCACAATAAATAATAAGACTGTAAAACAGGGTCCTATGGGATGCTGACAGGGAGCTGCTGTGTTACAGGAACCTGCCCTTACTCAATTGTGAATGAAATCCAGACTCAGTGGGCCCTGGGTAAGGTTTGCAAAACACCCTCTCTGTCTGAGTCCTTACTTTTGCATGTACTGCTGGGATATGTGTCCTCAAATGATGTTTTAAACTTAGATATTCACAGTCTCCCTTGACAACAATCTGGCATAAACTCATGGAACTCATAGTAAATTTCTTTTAAATCACTTTTCTTGGAGAACTGGAATGATTCCTCTCCTGACTCTGACATAGCCTTCTTTTACAACTCTATCTGTCTTTTTTTGGTACCAATATTATTCATACAAACAGTTGTTCCATTGATCTTTTGCAAAACATGGTGTCAGTTTTAGAACTCCAGCAGAGGAAGAAATTTTTTGTGTGCATGTCTGCTGCACTTTTTATCTTCTTTCAAAGGTAAGAGGACTCACATTACAGGAGTCTTTAAAAATAACTGTCAAGTACATAAGTTCTTTCTATATTTGGTTACAAAGCTAGAGGGTAAGTTTTACATGTTTCATAGCCTTGACCTCTCCTGTCAACACTATTGCCTCCTCATTCAGAGTTATATAAGCACGGTATGGAAACTGCTGCATCTGCTTCCTTGGGGTGGAACTCAGTGATTATATCATTTAGGTGTAAGAAATGAAGAATTCAGTAGCATTTGATTTGGGATTTTTATCATTTTTTAGCAAATAAAAGGAAAAAGTTTCAATTATATATTTTGTGAAAAACAAAGAAACCTAAACAATAATATTAATTGAATAGCCTACTTTTATTCCTTGTGTGGTTCACATCTGAAGTGGAAAAATATTAACTGAGTAGGATTTTTGCCATTAGGAAACCATTTTTGCAGTTTTTTACTTGAAATGTTTCTTATAAACAGAGTATAGATAGCAATAAAATTTGAGAGGTGTTCTAAACAAAAAGGTTTAAGTGCCATAAAAATTTATCCACAGTCCCTAGGAAAATAAGTCATGTTCTCTTAGTCATTGTGTCATTGTAAAAGAAGCTTGTTTCTTCTCATCTTCTACTTCCTAGTTCCATAAATATCTTGAAAAGCAAAGAAGTACTTTTAACTTCAACTCATTATGAATTGAAATATAAGAACTTCAAAATTGTGTTTGGTTTACGTGGAAAGGTTTTGTTAGCAGGGGTGCACAGGGGCTGCACGGGTGGCTTCAGTTCTGTTCCTGTGTCAGTCAGAACCAGTTTCTCCATTTAGATCCCCAAAACTAAACCTATCAGCAATGCTGGTGCACCTCTGTGATAATGTATTTAAGAAAGGTTAAAAAGTGCTGCACAGCAGCTGTGATAGAAAGGAGTAAGAAAAATATTATAAAAAATAGCCTTGCAGACAGCAAGTTAGTGAAGAAAGGATAAGAAGTAGGTGCTTCAGTTGCTTCAGGTACAGGAGGTGCTCTAGGTTGCTGATGCAACCTATGAGGCAGGCTGTGCCCCTGCAGCCCATGGAGGTCCACAATGGAACAGACAAGCACACTACAGTCCATGGAAGAAGCCACACTGCAGCAGATGAACATGATCTGAATGAAGCTGCAGCCCACATCAAAACAGGCTTCTGGAATCAACTGCAGTCCATGGATTGGAGGCTACACAGATGGAGGATTTCTGGCAGTAACTGTGTCCCATAGAGGACCCATGCTTGAGTAGTCAATTGCTAATAAACAGTACTCCATGGAAAAAACTCATGCTCGAAAGATCCACATTGAAACAATTTATGAAGGACTGGATAATCTGGGACTGCATGCCACACTGAAGCACGTGAAGGAAGGATCAGGAAAGACAGTGTTTTGAACTGACCATAGCGCCCATTCCCCAACCCACTGCACCACTTGGGGTATGAGGAAATAGAAGATTCAGGAATGAAGGAGTGAAGTTGAGCCTAGGGAGAAAAGTGATTTTGTTTTGGTCTTTTTTTCTCACTATCCTGCTATATTTTTAGATATTGATAATTTAAACTGATTTTCCCCAGGTCAAGTCTGTTTAGCCTGGGATTGTACATGGTAACTGATATCACTGTCCTTATCATGACCAATGAGCTTTTTCTTCTTATTTTCTTCCCCCATCTTGTTGAAGTGGAGTGGGAGAGTGGCTTTGCGGACATCTGACACCCAATCAAGTTTACAAAGACAGAAAATGTAACTTTGTTTTCTTAAAGGAGAGTTTGGTGTTCTAAAAATTAGTTCTTCATTCATTTTTATTTAGGCTAATTCTTCCCTCATCTGCTTCCTATTTATTCACGTTGCTTATATTTGTTTAGTCTAAACAGATAAAGCCTAGACAATGCATTCCATCCATCCCATACCTATTTTGCTGTTGTCTCAGAGAAGACAGAGAACAACTATTAAAACAACACTTTATGTTGACACTCAAATAAATGTCAATGTAAAAGTGTATGGTCTTCACACTGCTGTTCCCTTTGACTCAATCTCCATATTTTCCACGCTGATCATGAAGATGATCTAAAATATCATGTCTAGACTCAGACATGAGAAAGATTTAACAGAAGGAACAGTTTCTGCTTAACAAGAGTCTTCTCTGTCAATGAATTGTCAGTCTCAGCAGGCTGCCAAAGGAATTACTAAACCTCTTCATTTGTGTTATCACCTTTGCTTTTAAACTCAGGAATGTCTGGATAATAACAACATTAAAAATGCCAAGATGAATTGCAGCAATAAAAAGCTGCTGCAGAGACCAACACAAGTGTTGCCAAATCTCACATTTCTATCAGAAGTCTTTAAGACGCACTTTGCAACAAAGTGATCAAAGGAGTGCCCTAGTTTTCTTTTTAAGATCCAGAGTAATGATCTAGTTCAAAACTAGAAAGGGAAAAATGTAATTTTTATTTTTCAAAATTATATTTATTTTAAATTGATATTGTAATTTCTTCATATTGTTATAGACAGTACTAGTTCTTGGATGAAGAAATGGTGAAAAAATTAGTTATTTGATTTGATAAGACACTGAAGGAAATTCAAATCAACATATAACTTGAAGCTCTTTGTTTATAAGATAGAATTGCTTGTAAGCTGGATACAGTCAACAACACCTAGTCCAAATATCTTAAGGAAAAAAAAAAAAGGAACAACAGTGTTGTCTGTGAGGTTCTAACACAAGTGGAAAGCTGCTTTCCTGACACGAATTCTGCTTGATAGTGGTTTTTTCCCCGCTATGCTTCATACCCCATCTAGTCACTGATAACCCTACTCTTTCTTGTTTCTTTATTTCTGTATTTTATACAAAACACCATTAAAATCAGCTACTTTTGAATGAGCTGTGAGATTTTCCTCAGTATAGCATTTGCATTTGTACTGCCTCCTTAATTTATGTTTCAGTTAATCTATTCTGAGTACTTACTTTCCTTCTAGTCCCATGTATTTATCACTCCAGTCTTTGGAAGATAACTGTAATAACCATCATGTCTATTGACTATGTTACTATGTATTATTGACTAGAACAAAAGGTGATTGATAATCACAGAATCAAGCCAGTACAGGGAAAGAGTCATGGACTCCTAACTGGGACACAGCATGTAGAACAGCTGACATCACTGTTGTAGGTTGGAAAG